>BQNB010021260.1:12846-64448 GCA_026074375.1 Tanacetum coccineum | reverse complement strand
ATCGGTAATAAAAAAGTAAATGGTTCATTGTGGTAAGTTTCAGAAAGTAGGTTGGTATTCTATGGCTTTTACCCTATAAAGAACTTGCAAAATAAAAGTTTCTTAGTCGTTTGAATTTGAGGTTGAAATTACAAAGAAAGAAAAAAACAAGAGTGGTTGCATTAATTTTGAATGTGAGATGAGAAAGAAAAAAAAGAGATAATAACTGAAGAATAAAAATAAAACCAAGTGATACCACTCACTTTGGCCCTACTATGGATTTATGGGTTTATTTTGACCGTTTCATACCAAATGATGAGACCCACAATCAACCAAACAGCTGAATGATTACATGATTTCATTACTTCTTTCCATAATTATCAAACAAACAGTATCTATTCAAGGATGAAATCAGGGGCGGCAAATTTTTCCGAGGCCTAAAACAAACTCTAAAACAGGCCTATTAATCAAAGTTATTTGTCAAAAAATCGTTTATATAAATTTACTTTTTCAAAGTTTTTATGTGAAATCTTTGATTATTTCTCAAAATCGGTATAATATTTCATTTTCAATTAATAATTGAGCCAATAAATATAATCTTTTGGTGACACTTTCGATCAATAACTTTTAATTAACTTTACTTTTGAAATACTTATTTCTATTAAAGAAACTATTACCGAAATGGTTAACATTATACTATACGCCATATAAGTATTAAGAAAATAGTTTATATTTATAATTTGATTAAGTATATATCGATCAGTGTAGCATTTTTCACATGTATATTTTCTCTCGTAACTCTTAGTTTCAAAAAATAAATCTATACTGTTAATACTCAAACAATTGTTATAATACGACTTGAACTTTTAAGGTTCAAAGAACTCTCTTTTTGGCTTGTTATTATCTAGGGATTCTAAATTTTCAATGCTGAATATTAAACCAAAGATAACTTCACAAATTTACTTTTAAGTGATAAAATAGCTTAATCTGCAATGTATAAAAAATAATTTGTTCCAAAAGTCTCTTCGCCGGTTCTTATAGTTTCATTGTCAACATCATCATATTTTCTATTTCTACAAATAGCTCGTTTTCGTGTAAAAATTTCGTTCCATATTAGTTTTCTTTAGCGAAAACTAAAGCATCCTTAATAGCAACTTTTGATTAAAAAATGATACATGATGAGAGTAACATACATAGTGAAAGTATGTTTGTGGTTGTGAAAAATAAACGTCGATTCATCAATGTAAATGGTTAAATGTAGGGCTGCAATCAAGCCAAGCTTTTATCAAACAACTCGAGCTCGAGCTTGAGCTTGACTCGATCGAGCCGAGCTTTTATCGAGCTCGAGCCCGAGCCCAAGCCCAATAAACAAGCTTGAAACACCTAACAAGCCGAGCTCGAGCTTTCAATAGCTCGAGCTCGAGCTTTTCGAGCTTTCATGTACATAAATATTTTTGTTATACATGTTTATATAAACAACGTAAATGCTAATGTGAATATAGGTATAATAGTTAAATATTTATCGTATAAGGATAGTTAAACCCTAGTGCTCAATTTTTTGTATAAATTGTTTACTCTTGAGTCCATCACGTATTTTTTTACCTTATTGGTAAGTTTGGCTATCGAATAATATTTATGAATAAATTCGAGCTTTTCGAGCCGAGCTCGAGCCTTATTCGAATATATTCGAGCCGAGCTCAAGCTTTGATGATTAGGGCTTGTCAAGCTATCGAGTCGAGCTCGACCCTAACTTGTGATTTTCGAGCCGAGCTCAAGCCCTGTCAAGCTCGAGCTCGGCTTGGCTTGATTGCAGCCCTAGTTAAATGGTTGTTATTACATGGTTTAATGGATGGTTTTAACACATTTGTGGAGAACACTTGGAAAAACAGTCCTATGGTGGGAAATAATGCTCTTCTAAGTTTGATGAATAAACTTAGAAATCTTAAGAATCAGATTCGTATTTGGAATAAGAGTAATTCGGGGACCCGGAAAAACGATCAGCTTAGACTTAAAAAACAGTTGGAGGAAATTGATCTGGATATTGATAGAGGGCTTGGGAATGAAGAGCTGGTCAATTCCCGCTTAGCTATTCTTCATCAAATCCAAAAGATAGATAATTTAGAATCGAAGGAAAGGGCTCAAAAGGCTAAAATTAAATGGGCGGTAGAAGGAGATGAGAATTCCGGTTTTTTTCATGGTATCATAAACAAAAGGCGTAATATTCAAAATATTAGGGGGGTTATGGTTGATGGTAATTGGATTGAAAACCCGAATGATGTCAAGAAAGAGTTCTTCGACCATTTTGCCAATCGTTTTGGTAAGCCGGACAAACCTACTGCTTCTATTAGTCTTGACTTTCCTAATCAGATTTCTCATGAGCAAAGTGATCATATGGAGAGGGAGGTTTCTAATGATGAAATTAAGAAATCGGTTTGGGAATGTGGTACCGACAAAGCCCCGGGTCCGGATGGATTCACGTTTGGTTTTTTCAGACACTTTTGGCATCTTGTGGATAGGGATGTTTGTGAAGCGGTGAGGTATTTTTTTAAATTTTCTGATTTACCCAAAGGGTGTAATTCATCTTTCATTGCCTTAATTCCGAAAATTCCGGATGCTAATCTTGTTAAGGATTTTAGACCGATTAGCCTCATTGGTAGCATATATAAAATCATTGCTAAGATTTTAACTAATCGTCTTGTTGATGTCTTGGGGGGAATTATTAATGAGGTTCAATCGGCTTTCATTAAAGATAGGCAAATTCTTGATGGGCCTTTTATTTTAAATGAAGTCATGTCTTGGTGTAAGAAGAAGAAAAAACAAACTCTTCTTTTCAAAGTGGACTTTGAAAAAGCATATGACTCGGTAAGGTGGGATTTTCTTGATGATGTTTTAGGCAAGTTTGGGTTTGGGGATAAATGGAGAAAATGGATTCAATGTTGTCTTCATTCTTCGAAAGGGTCTATCATTATCAATGGTAGTCCAACCGACGAGTTTCAATTTGGTAGAGGTCTTAAACAAGGTGATCCGTTATCTCCTTTTTTATTCTTATTAATCATGGAAAGTCTCCATATTTCATTTCAAAGAGTGGTTGATGCGGGTATGTTCCATGGTATCGATGTTGGTGGTTTGGTTAATCTTTCGCACATGTTCTATGCGGATGATGCGGTTTTTATAGGTGAATGGAGCGAAAGTAATATAACTTCTCTTATCCATGTTCTTGATTGTTTTCATAAGGTTTCAGGTTTAAAAATCAATATGTGCAAAAGCAAAATCATGGGCATTGAAGTTGATAATGGTAAAGTCTCTCGAGCGGCGACCAAATTCGGATGTCTTGTTCTTAAAGCTCCTTTTTTATATCTTGGTTCTTATGTTGGAGGGGACATGAATAAAATTCAATCTTGGAAGGACATTATTGATAGAATTAGAAGACGTCTATCAAGATGGAAGATGAAAATGTTATCGATTGGAGGGCGGCTCATGTTAATCAAATCGGTACTTGGCTCGATGCCTATTTTTCACATGTCAATGTTTAAAGTTCCTGCAGGTGTCATTCAAATTCTGGAATCTCTTCGAAGTAAATTCTTCAATGGTCATGAGAGTTCGGGTAAAAAAGCTTCGTGGGTTCAATGGAAGAAGGCTCTTGCTCCTAAAGATAACGGTGATCTAGGTATTTTTAGTCTTTATGCTCTTAATAGAGGATTGATATTTAAATGGGTTTGGAGATTTTTAGCCCATGAGCCTACGCTTTGGTCTCGTGTTATCAAGGCTATACACGGAGCCAATGGAAAGATTGATGAGATTTCGGGTAAAGGAGCTAATTCATGTTGGATAAATATTATTAAAGAGGTTAGGAGGCTTGAGGAAAAGGGTATTAACCTGCTTTTGTTCATGAAGAAGAAACTTGGGAATGGCCTTTCGACTTTATTCTGGGATGACGTGTGGTGTGATGGGGGCAAGCTTAAGAATAGATTCCCTAGAGCGTATGCTCTCGAAAACAGCAAACAAATTACAGTAGGTCAAAAACTTGCGCATCCTAGTCTTTACCATTCGTTTCGTAGACATCCGAGAGGAGGGCTGGAACTCACTCAAGTTGAAGAGTTAGCGAAAGTGATTAACCCTGTGGTGCTTACTCAGTCTCCTGATTCATGGTCTTGGACATTGAACAATTCTGGTGGTTATACCGTGGCTTCGTCAAGAAACATGATAGATTCGCGATTACTTCCGAAAGGTGATCTAAAGACTAGGTGGATTCGATATGTTCCCAACAAAGTGAACACCTTCGCTTGGAAGGTAATGACGAACTCCTTACCTACTAGATTTAACATTTCCAGACGTGGTATAGATATTGAGTCTCTATCTTGTGTGAATTGTGATGTCGGGATTGAAACCAATGATCATTTGTTCTTCGCTTGTAACACGGCAAAGAAGATTTCTAAATTAATAAATCGGTGGTGGGACGTGCCTTTTATGGATATTAACTCTTACGGAGAATGGAGGTCTTGGATCGATAATGTAAAACTGCCGAAGAAGAATAAAAGCATGTTCCAAGGTATTTATTTTGTGATGTGGTGGCTTCTATGGAATTTTCGTAATAAGAAGATGTTCAAGGCCAAGCCCAAATCTAAGAAGACGTTTTTTGATGAGATTATTTGTAGTTCTTATTACTGGTGTTGGTATAGATGCAATACTTTGTTTAGCTGGGACGATTGGTATAAAAACCCGTCTCTTATTTCTTTGTAATTTCTAGCTCCTTGCTAGTTTTTCTTAATAAAAGTCGCCGTTCAAAAAAAAAAAAATTAACATTGACTTGTTCTTGAAGCAAATATGGGTCTTTTGTATACTTAATATATTTGAGCTTAAATTTCTACAACTTGTAGGCTTAAAAAATAAAAAGTAGAAACAAGAAACGCCTAAAACTTTGATTATTTAACATTTATCGGCTAATTGGGGCTTTGAATAATCAGATCTTTATAGATTACGGCCAAAAAACATGTAACTGATTTTACATATATACAAGGTCCTATAAAATATGGGGCCTTAAAATATTGGGGGCCTAAAACCCTAGCTTTACTTGTTTTACATTTGAACCACCACCGAATGAAACAAAGACAAATTCAATGTTTTCGGGACATCTTTGAATATTTGGGAATAGAGGTAAGCGGCTTTTTGCCATTTGATAATCGTAGAGGCCTTAAGATAACATGTAAACATTTTTATCATTTCAATAAAATCATACATTTCAGGTTTTTTTGTTTTTGTTTTTTACATTACAATTCAAGTTTAATGAGTACCTAATCATGTTTAGTCATGGTTTCTTTCACCATTCTTTTCATTTGCTACTCCATGAAAAAGTGAAATAGTTAATAAGATGATATATTAACTTGGCCGGTATATCGCTTGGATCTCAAATATTGGATCTCCTAGAGATTTAGGAAGAACTTTTATAAGTAGTTTTAGTGGTTTTCAAACTCTCTAATAGCCCTAATGTCCTCTCTTTTTCTTTGTAATCCATTTTCCTAGCTAGGCTGCTAGTTTTTATGTAAATTGCCATTCACAAAAAATGTTATCTTGGCAGCAGAGTCGTCTTTAATGGTGAACAAGATAGGTGACCGTTCACAGGGTCGTCTCGTGGTTTTTGAAGGCCCTGTGCCATTATTACAATGTGAAATTTATAAACACGGATATCTTATGTGTGTGCAAAAAGGTTCAAAGTGCAAAGAAGTGTTTTGATTTAGTCTTCAAGAACATTAGTAAAGCAAACTCAAATGATCAATTTCATTACGCTAATATTACTGGATTAACTTTTAGAAATTTCTTGACAATATATGGATATTCTTGAAATATAAAAACATAGCAAACCTTTTGTTTATATTTTTTCGAGCTTGGGCTAAAACTGTCAGCTTTATAATACTTTATATACTCTTTTAAAAGTACAATTAAAAACTTAAGACAAAAATGTAAAATTTGTAAACTATAAGGTGTATTGTGTAAATGACGTATAATCATCTTCTACTTCGACTCACGGAGTACCATTTAAGGATAACGTGGACAAAAAAGTCTTTTTGGAAAGTAAATTTACATCCTCCCCTATATAAAACAAGCTTGCCTTGAATTAAATCTCCTCCCAAAACTCTATTAAAACTACACGTGGCAAATATAATCATCCAATGTACCTTAAAGAAAGTAGACTTTTAACGAAAAAATAAACACAATCGGCATCCATTAAGATCAAAAGCATCCATCATTCATTTTTTCCCCAAATTAACATAACCGATGATTTACAAAAACCCTAATTATTATACATAACACATTATAATTAGTATATTTTCAAACCAAAATTGCTCGATTCTTTTGGTCTTATATTATTTTATCTCTGCTATTTAGTTGTGAAAAAGTTGATATAGTTTTATGTTTTTCTCTTACATATATATTTTTTATGGATACTTGTAGCTCTGAATTTACGCTGTATTGAGCATTTATACAAAGATCATGGTCTTGAAGTGATGAAAACATTGCGTAAAAGCCCACCTACTGCAGTACCTGTTATATTAATTCGTATGAAGCAGCAACAAGAAGAGTGGATAAAGTGTCGAGAAGATTTTAACAAGGTCTGGGCAGACATATATGCGAAGAACCATTACAAGTCACTTGATCACCGAAGTTTCTATTTTAAGCAGCAAGATTCAAAGGATTTGAGCACAAAATGTAAGTGAATCTTATTTCTACTAGTTGTGGTTTTTTTTCTTATACTGAAGATCCTTTATGTTTCTCTATTACTATAGGCTTAGTGGCTGAGATAAAAGAAACAAAGGAAAAGAGCCAGAAAGATGATGATGTGCTCTATAGTGTTGCTGCTGGAAGTAGACACTCTATGTGCCACATCTTGAATATGACTTGACTGACAAGGATATTCATGTTGATTTATTTAAAATTATTAAGTATTTGTGTGAAGAGGTTTGCTCTACCAAAGAACAAGTGAATCAAGTATTGAAGCTTTGGACTACCTTCTTGGAGCCAATGCTCTATGTTCCTTCTCGACCTGAAAATTTTGATAATGTCAAACAAGGAAAACCAGCTTGCAATGGTGATGATAATGTTTCACCAAAAAGAGTAGATTCAAGCAAGGTAATTATGGTAAATGGTGGTACTTTACCCAAAGAAGATGGATCAAGAGTAGAAAAAGATGTTAAGAACACATGTATTAGGGATAAAGCGCCAGCCGTTGGTGTTGTAAATGATAATGTTCTTCCCAGAAGTAGCACGGAGTTATCTCGTAAGTATACTTGACATTTATCATGTCTCTAACTTTGATTTGTATACAATCAAGTGCTATTGCTGAGCCAGTTTTGTAGATTTCGTTACAAGGGCGTGATCCAACTCCTAGACCACGTAATGTTCATGATGATGGCCATGAAGCCAAGTCAAACATTGATGACGTTCCATCATCTCAGGTTTGAATGTAACGTATAACCCTTGCTTTCACGCCTTGAAATGAATTATCTCATATTTTTTTCTTTTTCTTTTTATCCTACAGCAAGGTGTTACCTCAAGAACTCCACCCGTGGCAAATAGAAATTTTGCTAAATTTGAGAAAGAAGAGGGAGAGTTATCACCTAATGTTTATTTTGATGAGGCTTATTTTGCTGCATATGGTGATCAAAATGGGTCAAATGCTAAAGAAAAACATAGCATGGAGATTGATGCAGATGCTGATGAAGAGGACAGTAAAAATGTTTTGGAAGATGGTGATGATGTGCCAGGCAGTCAGTCAACGGGAAGATCATAAAGATGGAGACCGTGATGACAGGGGATGCAAACTTTATTAGTATAGATGGCACATATTCAGATCATATTTAGCTAAGTGCAAAACCACTGGCAAAACGTGTGGCTTCTCCATTACATGATGGTGGGAAAAAAGATTACAACGTTTTCTATCGAAATGAATCATTTTACACGCTTTTTCGGCTCCACCAAGTAAAACTACAGTTTGCTTAATTCCTTTTCTACAAATCAAGATTATCTGTCTAGATTTTTAGTGGTATATGTTTGGCAGGTATTATATAACAGGCTATTGTCAGCCAAAGTCAATTCAACATCTGTTGAATCAACATTAGTATTGCTCCTTGAAAATTAGTGCTGCCTTTGTACTACTCCATGAAAATTAGTGTTGCCATTAAAAATTAGTAATGCTCGCTGCCAATACAACATTAGTACTTCTCCTTGAAAATTAGTGCTTCCTTTGTATGTTAATGATGTCCGAATATCCTTTAAGACTACCAAGTTTACATTAGTGCTGCTGAATGTGGTTAATGTTGTTTGGGCTCAAAGAAAATTTAGTGCTGCGTGAGAATTTTAGTGTTGCTCAATGAATTAAGACTGCTTGACTTACTAGGGTGAGTCCCCTTTACCCAAAAAATATGTTAATTATATGCTAAGTTATATTGACGAGATATTGTTTCACTAGCACCTTAAACGCTAAGTTTATGGAAATACTTGTTAATTGGAATTGTAATGATTAATGATTCTGGTTGTTTACTGCAGGTCAAAACCTGGCTCGAGAGTGAAAAAGATATACGGTTAGGGGACTGGAAAGCTGTTGAGATTGAAATCTTGAATGTTTTTCAATTGCTTACTGCCAAACCAGTTGTTTATCTGGTAAAACCATTTGTCTTTTGAATGTGCATATGTATTCTTATATATACTGTACCATTGTCTATGATTCTCTTAATGTATATGTATGCATGCTGGAATGGGAATGAAGGTAGCCATATAAGGTTAAATAACCTCTTATAAGTCGGGTCTCTTTTAGAATAAAAGAAATTATTGTACTATGACGATTAACTCTTAGGAAGATAAATATCTAGCATTTTTCAAACTTTTGTGATATATAGGCCTTTCATCATACCATATGTGATATAACACATGTATATCTATGTATGAAATTCTTGGTTGATATCTTTGTCGTCCGCTATTGCAGGCCCCCTTATCATGATTTTTCTTTGATGGACATTCTTCTAGGAAAGTCGACAAGGTACACAATTTAGAAAACTGCTTTCACATAATATACCTGCATCAAATCCTGGATTACCATTATGATTAAGGACATTCATCTTCTTATACATAATATCCGGTGCAATTTATCCCACTAGACAATAACTTCGCATAAAGATTATTTTAAGTTTAGTATTTTGTGATGCTTAATCGTCTGGTTCATGTTTGTTTTTGTTGTTGCAGCTATATTTTGGACTCTTGGTATTCATTGGATAAGATCTTTTATATTTGGACGAGATGACCGCAATAGCCAAACTTCAATAACAATTCACAGGACACTTCAGATACTATTGTAAGTGTTTCAAGTATAATTAAGAGCATTATAGCTCTTATTATTTTATTAGCAAGTCTCTATTGAAAACACATGTATACTGTTACATTTTGGGAGTGTAGCTCACATGGTAGAGCGCTCGCATTGCATGCGAGAGGCACGGGGTTCGATTCCCTGCAATTCCATATTATAAAATTCGTGTGGCCATTAGGGGAACAATAGTCACACAAAATACATATTACTTGAATTTAAAAAGCATATGGTTACACTTATTTTATTTTATTTTTTTTGAACGGCAAATGAAATTTTATTAAAAAAGGGCTAGAAAGAAACTAGCAGACGATATACACGCAAAAACGATCCAACAAACAAAGAACGAAAAGGAACAGAAAACTCTAACGAAACGAACTCGCAAAACAACCAAAGGCTATTAGAATAAGAAAGATCCCACCATGGCGCCAACTGAATTAACTCCCATGAACGAAACCGAACACCCGAGGCATCATACCAAAAAGAGATCTAACCGGCATCCTTTGTTTGTCTCGATAAGGCATTATGAAGAAGAATAGCTTCTTTAACGTTGCCATAATAACTCCAAATCTGAAGATCGCTAGGAAAATAATCTTTCCACGAACGTAGTTGCGCGAGAGAGAACAACCCGTGTATATTTCCATTGGGGTCTCTATAGCTCCATCGTTTATCAGAATCTATCTCGTCACTAGTTAGAGGACCAATATAATCAATCCACGAAGAACCAGACTCAACAGCAATATTTAAATCATTACCCGGGGGTGTAGATGGAGGCGCAATGATGGAGTCTTTTTCAGGAGCAATAACTGGCGTAACATCCTCATTATCATCAGTGGTAACATTACCACAATCACCCTGAGAATGAACTCCAAGAATCTCACCAGCATCATCTTCCAAATTCTTTTCCATGCAATCCTTAATACACCCATCATTATACAAGACCGAATCATCACGAATCTCGCCTTCTTCAAAGGAGTCCACAAGATCACTTTCCACCCCACGAACATCCTCCTCTCGCAAAACCCGACTAGAAGGCGACACCGAATCATTGTTAACATTCTTAGGGGAATCTGAATCACAACTATCGACATCCAAATGCTCCTCATTTTCCAAACTTTCATCCAAACTAGGACCCTCTGCATCCTTCCTTTCCAGAGGATTAGACTCGGAATTGACCTCCATCGATTCAATATTGGGCGCCCAATATGCAAACTCAGTAGCGATAATACGATAAGTCCGATTACGATATGAAACTATAAAGGACTCTATCACACGATGTAAAGACTCTGTAAGGACACAAACCTTCCCATGAGACATTGGTCCATCACTTACCATATCCGTAAACACGCTGCTTCCCCACCGACCACCCAACTTCTTATAAACCTCTGGAGCCCATGATGCCAATGGCAGACCCACCAGGTCTATCCAAACACATCTTTCATCTGGAATAAAATCGTGAGAAACATCTTTGAACTCCAAAAATATCTCTTTTAACGCCTTTGAAGTCTTGACGCTTTCCACTTGATCCATAGAGTCGAATTCCAACCAAACCCAACGTCCCCCAACATATCTAAGACCAACATCATCGAATCCCTCAGAAGACATATGTTTTAGAAGCTCTGAAATGACACTTAAATCTTTAACTTTAGCAAGAATACTACGCTCCATACCATCCAAATCAATACAATCGTCTACCGAGATAGACATCACCGCTTCATTACCCGCTTCCTTATATACCTTGTTACAATCCGACACCCCCACAGATTCTGCTCCAGCATTACTTGTACCGTATTTGCCCGACATGTCCACTGATTTGTTGCCCAGGACCGCTTTAGCATACGAGTTAAAAGACTGAAAAACATTTTCGTTGATACTAACAGATTGAGAGTTCGAACCTACACTGGGTTTGCCGTCCCCAGAACGTTCCACAGGTCTATTATAAGTTCGACCATACTTCGCCACATCGGCAAATAAATGAAAACCACCCATCCATGCCGTTCTTAGATTGGAAACTAACTGATTGATATCATTAACGTTTATAAAACGTACAAAACCAAATCGATGACCCGATTTGGATCTCTTTGCAGCTATGTAAACATCGATCACCACACCCCATTTGTTACAAATATCCCAAAGATCTTGGACCGACGCATTCCATGGGATATTAGAAACAAAGATTGATGAAAACGACTTATGTTCCTCACGAAAATTAGGATGGGATTTGTTGGGAATACCTTTGTTACGTTGCTCTTGACGACGATTATTATCGAGATGATCGTTCCTTTTGCTTTCTGAATAATTATTAGATCGGTGACCTGTGCCAATTGCCATCGTTATTTAACAACAGAATAGCCAAGATCCGAAAATAGGATTGAAAACGCCTATCATTTGTGAAGATGGAGATGTTGTGAAGATCACAAAAAATTGGGGTTGTTCACTGATGTCGATTATTAGGGGTTGTAAAGGTTTAAGATAAAGTAAAATTTTCAAATTTATTAGTATTTAATATGAAATCTAAGTAGTTACTAAAAGTCCACTAAACAACAACTTGTACTTACGTGATATCACAGATCTATAACGATGAGACAATATTGAGAAGTGTCATCCTCGGTTAGCTATATTATTCACTAATTACCACATTCGTTAGGCTCAGTGGCAGAACCAGGAAATGTCATCGCGGGGGCCATCGAGCAATAAGAGTGGTTAAAAAAATGTAAAAGCAATGTCATTTTACCCTAATTTTAAACGAATCTGTTCGGGTTCGCGTAAAAACAACAAACATGTTCTACTTCGAAGAAATTAATATTAGCTTTAGATCTCGTTGTCTATGAAATAAAATATGATTGATAATTACTAGTTTCTCCAAAATAAAATTGGTTTAGGTTATGTATTAAAACAAGTTTTTGATACCCGCGCTTCGCTGCGGCGCCTTTTGTACAAAATATAAATAAAGGTTTCCTTGTCGTTCGGTTATAAATTTAAATCGTTTATGTTTCAAAGGCAAACTTCATGTGATATATAATGCATACGATGAGAAAGTGATAACATAGAACTGGTTTCATGACCCCCAGTAATAAACTAATATAAAACCTAAGGCAATATATTCATTTCAAAGTGACAAAGAACAGAAATTTAATAATTGGTTTCTTGCAGATTTTAAGTTCACATCAACCACGTCTTCTTGTTTTGTAGAGGAGAGTGCAAATACTACTGAATACAGTGTTTAAAAACAGTTCCAAACACCCCTGAATACCGATTTGGAAAATAGAATCTTTCTTTTAATTTTCGAGTTGCTGGTGACTTTAGCAAGGACCAATTCGTATCAACATCTATGGTTGTCATTGTTAGAGCTGGTAATCCTGTAACTCCAAGTAGGTAAACGTAAGCGTGTAATCCTCTTGTATCGCTGGCATAGGAGTAGCACCTTCACCCGCACCCACGCCCTGCTGCTGCTTGAACTGCTCTGCCAGATTCCTTAAGCTATCCGGGCCTGCACAAAAGCATCAACCATATACCAATATTCAATTCTCATTGCTTCAATCAATACCAAGAAAAACAACAAAAAGACTTAAATTTACACACATACCCAACTGGTTGAGAATTCTCGGGAGAATATCTTGCAATTCTGGAGCATAAAATAGAAAAATAACAGAATGAATTACGGAAAAAAAATATATGTTAGAATAGTAAGAATATGATGCGAATTTACTCTTTATTTGGGGAGAACCGCTAACAACCCAAGTGTTGACACCAACAACGACTTGAACTAAAACAAAATATAAAAAGAATAAAGTTTATAGTGTGTTAACGAAACGAAATAAAGGAAAAAGTGAGTTGATCTTTTAAAATGAGTACACCTTGCAACATAAACACTTTAGAAATTTTGTTACGTCATTATTAGCTGTAATTTTGCATCAAAACATCAAACCTTGTTTGCTATTATGGTTATCTAACTTTCGCTATCAGTGTCTCCTCGCTCTAGTACCTATTAGTATCCTATCCGCCTTTGCCACTCCGGGACACTATATTATCTTAACATAATCTGAGGAGAGAAGGTTGTACCTTTTTAATGGTCTAACAATTACACTCCAGTACCAATTATCCTATTTATGGTCTAACGAATATCCTATCCTATTCATAATAATTGGTACTATCCGCCTAATTTTTAAACATACGTAAATCATTGATATTTTTTTAAATCATTAGACCATGAATATGTAATCATTAGCCCATGAATATCTTAATGTTCACATATCTATCAGTTAATCTTCGAAGCTGGTTTTCGCAATCTGCAACACAGGCGGAGATTGCTTAAACTTGATTATATCTTGAATCCTTTATTCCTAGAGTTCCAATGCGGCGATTGCTTAAGCATGATTATATCTTCAATCCTTTATCCCCTTATTAACCTAAAATTGACACCGATCTCTAATCTCTATAGGCCCTTCAGTCTGTAATGGAAAAGCTCATAAGCTTTCTATTACCAGACTTTCCGCTAAGCTCATAGTAGGCAAAATAATCTAATCCAAACACCCCCTGAATGTGTTTATCTGAGATAAAACTAAAAGATATACTTGTTACCCCTTTTATCTCAAACATAATTTATTAAACCCCCTCGTTCGCCAAGTGGGGGAACCAATCATAAGTAGGCAAAATAATCTAATCCAAACACCCCCTGAATGTGCTTGTCTGAGATAAAACTAAAAAATATACTTGTTAACCCCTCTTATCTCAAACAGATGTTATCAAACCCCCTTGTTCGCCAAGTGGGAGAACCAAAGAGCTAAAAACAAACAAATCGGGGCTAACACGCCAAAGATCAAAAAATGTTGTTACCTAGTTCTTTAGTGTTTGACATCTTTTAGCTATATAAAAGGACCAAAAACGGAAACATTGAGAAAACATAGAAGTCTAATTGTAAGATAAAGGTTTCAAATGCAGATAAATGAGGCGCTAATATTTACTCTTTGATACTTAGTTATGTTTTAGCATATGATGACAACTATTCAAAATGATTATATTTCTGGTCCATGGAATTGATCCAGTCCATCAAGCAACATTGAAGACAGAAAATGTTACCTCTTCATCATCTTTTGCGTTGTCAAACTATTCTTCATCAGCATCCTAAACAAATAGAGTAGATATTTCACAAACAGTACTATGATCAAGCCCAATAAACTTCCACAATCAAGAACACAAATTTCAAAGTACAAAAAAGGGCTTACATGATTGAAATACATAAGAGGATTAGTCTATAAATTCTCCTTAATTATGTCAGCAACCTGTAAGGAAGTTTTAACCATCTAAAGAAAGATTGTAGTAAAAGGATGGTAAAACCAGTATG
This sequence comes from Tanacetum coccineum, assembly GCA_026074375.1. Classification (NCBI taxonomy): domain Eukaryota; kingdom Viridiplantae; phylum Streptophyta; class Magnoliopsida; order Asterales; family Asteraceae; genus Tanacetum; species Tanacetum coccineum. Next base: position 49,773 of record BQNB010021260.1, on the reverse strand, counting down.
GAACAATGCAAGGAGGGTGAATCATCAAAATTCTACAAGAATGACTCACCCCAATTCAAAAAGAAACATGATTTCCCACAAGCAGTATTAATGAGGTTAGGGCAAAAACAATAATAACTGCTAAGGTCAAGAGCACATTAATTTTCTAAGCAAAAGCGTACATAATGTTGTCAAGAGAAATAGGTTTCATGATGTTAAGGCCTCAGCATACTGGGTTTGGAAGCCAAAGAAAAGAGACAACATGTACAGTTTTGATATAAAGAATATTGTTCCTAAAGAGAGTTTAACTTATCTTGTTGCAAAGGCTACATTAGATGAATCAATGCTCTGGCATAGGAGACTTGGTTATATTAATTTTAAGAATATAAATAAGCTTGTTAAGGATAATCTTGTAAGAGGATTGCCTACAAAACGTTTTGAAAATGACCAAACCTGTGTTACTTGTCTTAAAGGGAAGCAACACAGAGCTTCTTGTAAGTCCAAGGTTCTGAATCCAATTACTAAGCCTTTGTTTATGCTTCATATGGATTTGTTTGGTCCAACCTTTATGAGTAGTTTAATGTATGAGAAGTATTGCTTAGTAGTCATTGATGATTATAGCAGGTTTACTTGGGTTTTCTTTTTAACAACTAAGGATGAAACCAGTGAGATTCTCAAGAACTTTATCAAAGAAATAGAAAACCTAGTAGATAAGAAAATGAAAACAATCAGGAGTGATAATGGAACAGAATTTAAGAATAAATTTATGGATGACTTTTGTAGAGAAAAAGGTATTAAGAGGGAATACAGTGTAGCCAGGACTCCTCAGTAAAATGGTGTGGCTGAGAGGAGGAATATGACACTAATTGAGGCTGCTAGAACAATGTTAGCTGACTCTAAGTTACCTACAACATTTTGGGCTGAAGCAGTTAATACTTGTTGGGAATTAAACTTAGTGCACTAAGTACTGCTAAGCCAAAAGTTAGTACTGCTCACAAGTTACAACTACTAGTATTAACTAGTTAGTACTGCTAGAGTAAGTTAGTACTGCCAGTACTAACTTAAGACTGTTGAAGGACCTAAGACTGCTGGTTATAGAGTTACTACTATTGGTTCAAGATTACTGCTGCTGGTGAGAAAATTAATACTGTTGAAAGAAGTTACAACTGCTAGTTAATATCAAGTTAATGCTGATTGAAAAGATTATGAGAAAGTATTTAATACATTTGACTATGAGCTTTGGAAAGTATTAAATACATAGTCATTATATTCAATACATTTGACTAAATACTTGGGAAAGTATTATAAGCCCATTAGGACTCCTTGGTGTATAAAAGGAGATCCTATGGCATCTAGTTTAGCATCTCATCAGTATACACATCCTATCTCTTATACGAAAAACTTATAGCTCCAAGGTTGTAAACCCTATCACTTCATTAGAGTGATCATATTAATATATATTGAAGCTTGTTGTGTTGATTATATCTTTGTGTCAAAACTTACTTTACTGTTTCATTGAGAATACTTCTTAGTGATATAAACTAGATTCCGCATAGTTTATATCATTCAATCAAAGTTTCATTCTTAGTATTTTTGGATTTATCCAAGGGTACTAAACCTTTCAAGCTAAGGAGTTAAAGATCTATTCATTGAGATCAACAAGTGGTATCAGAGCTTGTTGTGAAGCTTTGAATAAGAAGAGCATCCTATAAACTTTGCATTAATGGCATATACATCTTCAGGAAGTTCTTCTAGTTCAGATTCTGAGGTAGATTCTTGTTCTAAATCATGTGTTAAAGCTTATGCTACTCTCAAAGAATAATATGACAGTTTGTCTTCAGATTACAAAAAGTCTCAATTTAATTTAGTATCTTATAAAGCAGGTTTACAGTCTATAGAAGATATACTAGTACACTATAAGAAAAATGAGATTGTGTTTGAAAAGAGCATAAATGTTTTAAAACTTGAAGTAAGACTAAGAGGTAATAACTTAAATGAATACAAAATGAATTTGGAAAAAGCAGAAAAAGAAAGAGATCAGTTAAAACAAATATTAAAGAAGTTTCAAAATTTATCCAAGTCTTTAAATAACATACTGAAAAGTCAAGTAATTGACAAGTTTAAAACATGACTAGGATATGATGCAGCTACTGCAGCTTCTCCTGCAGTAGAAAGTTTTGTGAATTTAACTGATAAGTCTAGATCAGATAAGGGATATCAATCAGTTTCCCAACCTCTATCAGGGAATTTCATTCCCTCCAAACCTGATCTAATGTTTATAGATGAGATAGTTAAAAGTAAAAATATGAATGTTATTACTGTTGTTACACCTAGTAATGATGAGACTGTTGATAAGGGTGTACTCAACATAGTTGAATATAATATTGTTAGGAGAGAGTGTTGTGCCTCAATTAATAAGGAATTGGTGTCAGATGGTAAGAAGAAAACTGTTTTTCCTACTGTTTCTAAAATAGAATTTGTTAGACCTAAACAACCAGAAAAACTAGTTAGGAAACCAGTGAAGTATGATGAAATGTACAGGTCACAAAGGCCTAGGGGAAATCAAAGAAACTGGAATAATCAGAAGTCCCAACAGCTAGGAAGTAACTTTGTGATGTACAATAAAGCCTGTTTTATGTGTGGAAGTTTTGACCATCTAAAGAAAGATTGTAGTAAAAAGATGGTAAAACCAGTATGGAACAATGCAAGGAGGGTGAATCATCAAAATTCTACAAGAATGACTCACCCCAATTAAAAAAGAAACATGATTCCACAAGTAGTATTAATGAGGTCTGGGCTAAAAACAATTAATACTGCTAGGTCAAGAGCAGTAGTTAATGCTGCTAAGCCAAAAGCAATACATAATGCTGTCAAGAGAAATAGGTTTCATGATGTTAAGGCCTTAGCATGTTGGGTTTGGAAGCCAAAGAACAGAGTAATAGACCATGTATCCAAATACTACAATGCATCAATCATCTCGAAATTTTTTGATTATATTGATGCACAAGGAAGATTCAAGTCAGTGATGGCTTGGGTCCCCAAAAGAAGATGATTTGGAGGATCCTTCTAAACAAGGGAGGAAGATAACTGAAATTGATCAAGATCCTGGCATTTCATTGGTACAACATGATGTAGAGATTCATGGGAGGCATGAGCATGAACCAGAGTTTGATTTTGATGTTGCTAATGTATCAGTTACTACTGCTGGTGCAGAAATTAGTATTGCCAGCCCTGAAGTTAAAACTGTTGGTGATTCTATTGAAGATATTGTTGTTAAAACTTTAGTGTACATCAGAAGGAGTGCAGCAAAGGAAAAAGATAAATGTAAAGCAAATATGGAAGAGTCTGAATCAGCAATTACCAAGACAAAAAGGCAACAAGAACAAGAAAGACTTGGTTTTGAAGTAGCTGTGAGATTGCAAGCTGAACTTGATAAAGAAGAAAGGTAGAGGATTTCTAGAGCAGAAGGTTTAATTTAAGAAATTCTTCAAAAGATATTCATACAGGCTAAAAGATCAAGAAGATGAAGTGTTTGAAAGCATCCTCTCAAAATAGAAGGTTTAATTCAAGAAACTTGATGATTTGAAGGTAAATCACAAGTTTAGGGGAGGGATTATTGGGAATTAAACTTAGTGCGCTTAGTACTGCTAAGCCAAAAGTTAGTACTGCCCACAAGTTATAACTACCAGTATTAACCAGTTAGTACTGCTAAAGTAAGTTAGTACTGCCAGTACTAACTTAAGACTGTTGAAGGACTTAAGACTGCTGGTTATATAGTTACTACTGCTGGTTCAAGATTATTGCTACTGGTGAGAAATTAATACTGCTGAAAGAAGTTACAACTACTGTTAATATCAAGTTAATGCTGATTGAAAAGATTATGAGAAAGTATTTAATACATTTGACTACGAGCTTTGGAAAGTATTAAATACATAGTCATTATATTCAATATATTTGACTAAATACTTGGGAAAGTATTGTAAGCCCATTAGGACTCCTTGGTGTATAAAAGGAGATCCTAGGGCATCTATTTTAGCATCGCATCAGTATACATATCATATCTCTTATATGGAAAACACATAGCTCCAAGGTTGTAAACCCTATCACTTCATTAGAGTGATCATATTAATATATATTGAAGCTTGTTGTGTTGATTATATCTTTGTGTCAAAACATACTTTACTGTTTCATTGAGAATACTTCTTAGTGATATAAACTAGATTCTGCATAGTTTATATCATTCAATCAAAGTTTTATTCTTAGTATTTTTAGATTTATCCAAGGGTACTAAACCTTACAAGCTAAGGAGTTAAAGATCTATTCATTGGGATCAACAGTACGGAAGGACCTTTCACACGCCAGCTTCGGGACATTCCGGTACAGCACCCAGACTGCCTGGTGGCACCCGCGCCCACCGCAGCAAGGGGTGCAAGGAACCAAGGGGGATCGACAAGGAGCGAGAAGATACCCGCAAGGAGATAGTCCCATAGGGATAAACAGCGAGGGACCAAGTATGGACGAGCGTAATAGGGTACGTCGAAGTAACAGGGGTGAGCCGGGCCCTTAGGATCTACAAGAGAAAGAGGAAGGAACAGCACAGGGGGCGTATCCCAAATTGATCGCGAAGGCGAGGGGTGTGCAGCGGAGGAGACGGAAGTTACAGAAGTAGGCGGCATCATTGGGCGCGTGACAGTGAGGATAGCAGGGCAAATAACCCGCATCAGGCGGATGTTGGCGGATGCGGAGGATAGACAGACCGAGAACCGTGATGCGAACCCGAACTAGCGGGGGGGGGGGTTCTCAGGTGCGTGTCGAGAGTATGAGGTTAAACTTGATAGGAAGGACAGAGAGAATAGTGGGCGAGAGTTGACATAGGGAGAATGGCCGACAAAGGTTGAGGAAAAGCGAGTCGGAGAAAGCGCAGCTGAAGGGGTGGAAAGAGTGCGGGGTGTAAAGAAGAATGCAGAAGAAAGCAAAAGCATGAGGGGCAGTGCGACCCACATCAGCAAGTCCGGAAGGGCTAGGATGGAGCGTAAGGTGAGAAAAGAAAATTGAAGGAGGATGTGCACTGTAGAGTGAGAAAATATGGAGAGGTTAGTTAAAAAAGATAAGAAAGGTATGGCAAGGAAAAGAAGTGCGTTGGAGAGGGAGACAAAAGGAGGGAGGCGGAAGACGGACATATACGGTGTGAGCAGGAGACAAAAAGCGATTAGCAGGAGCGGGGGGGGAGGAGACAGAGGGAACGAGGCGTGAAGACAAGGATTCACCACAGACGCGCGAAGCCAAAGGAAATTGAATATTGTTCGTATGTCCATAGAAAATAAATCGGTTAATGCGAGAGAAAGGACGCCGGGGTCAGGGAGGTTGCGGTGCGACGATACGAACGCTAAATGGCGTGTAGGATGGAAAGGACGGAGAAGTTTACAGACATACACGTATGGGTGGCGACCCAAAGGTTATATCCAAGAAATCGTGAGGAAAAGTGGCGAAGCCCAATATCTTCCGCGTGAATAAAGTGAAGAAAACAGTTTGTGAGCAGCGAGACTTTATGGCAGAGAACGTGAGGAGTGAGAGAAATTATCAGGACGGGAGGATAGTCGTAATTGTGAGGGGACGGCTAGTAGTAAAAAGGCGGGAGTGGTGCGTTACAAGGAATGAGGGATGAAAAATGAGAAAAAAGGGGGGAACTGAAAGTTCTTAGAATCACATAGCAGTGTGCAGGGTGAGACAGCGTGACACCCTCAGGGGTTGGTGTGGTGATAGGTGCGCGTTCCCTAACGGGAAGCTAGGCGGGTACAGAAAGCAAAGGTGGAATCAAGACCATAAAGAATCGGTTAAGAAGAGTAACAGATGCACGAGAGGGAAGTGGGCAGAGCGCTAAGAAGTCTACAGATGGTTCAGAGAGTAGCGAGTCACGATGAGATAAGGATGGAGTAAACGTAGAGCGAAGAAATACAAATGTACGGAAGGAAACAGGCGGTAGTAGAGTAGGGAAACGGGTATTGGAGGTCGCTAAGGAAAATAAGGTGGAAGGAAGGGTAACGGAACTTAAGGAACTGAACGCACACGACCTGACACAAATTTGGAAACAATAAGAACGTAATGGAAAAGAAACAGAGGAGATAAAGGACGGGATAGGAGAACGAGGCGGATAAGTCACGGCGCGGTAAGCGGCTATGGTTAGAGCGTAGCGTCGAAACAAGCAATCCGCGGCGGTAGAGAGGGCCGCCTTTACGCCCTCGCCATTTCGCCCGAGGGCGCTGCGTCAACTTTTCCAGGTGCGAAATGCACTGGCCTAGGAAGGGCAGGCGGGGACTAACGAAAAGTGTGCCTACGGCTAAATCCCCCATTCGTCCCTCATTCCCCTCCCTTTTTTTTTACTTATGTCCAATACTTATACTTCTTACTTCTTCTTATCTTCTCCTACCCCTACCCTCCTCCTACTTCCCATCCTCTACTCTTCCCTATCTCTCTCCCCCTTACCATTACTACCCCATTCTTATTATTTGATTCATCTTGGGTGGAAGCAATGCAGGAAGAACTTCTGCAATTCAAACTCCAACAGGTTTGGAAACTTGTGGATTTGCCTAATGGGAAGAGGGCCAGGAACAAAATGGGTCTTCAAAAACAAGAGAGATGAAAGAGGGATTGTGATTAGGAATAAAGCAAGGTTAGTTGCACAGGGTCATAAGCAAGAAGAAGGCATAGACTATGAAGAAGTTTTTGCTCTTGTGACAAGAATTGAGGCAATAAGATTGTTTTTAGCCTATGCTTCTTTTATGGGTTTTCTGGTATATCAAATGGATGTGAAGAGTGCATTCTTATATGGAACAATTGAGGAAGAGGTTTATGTTACTCAACCACCAGGATTTAAAGATCCTGGCCATCCAGACAAAGTTTACAAGGTGGTCAAGGCACTTTATGGGTTGCATCAAGCTCCAAGAGCATGGTATGAAACCTTAGCTAACTATTTATTGGGCAATGGGTTTAAAAAATAGAAGATAGATCAAACATTGTTTATCAAGAAGCAAAAAGGAGATATTTTGCTAGTACATGTTTATGTTGATGACATTATCTTTGGCTCTACAAACAAGGAGCTGTATACTGCATTTGAGAAGCTTATGAAGGATAAGTTTCAGATGAGTTCTATGGGAGAACTTACTTTATTCTTAGGATTATAGGTAACATAGAAGGAATATGGAATATATATCAGTCAGGATAAATATGTAGCTGAGATTTTGAAGATATTCAACTACACTGATGTGAAGTCTGCTTCTACTTCAGTTGATTTAGAAAAACCTTTAGTCAAAGATGGAGATTCTGATGATGTTGATGTACATCTCTATAGATCTAAGATTGGGTCTTTGATGTATCTCACAACATCTAGGCCAGATATTATGTTTGCAGTATGTGCATGTGCCAGATTCTAAGTTACACCAAAGACATCCCATCTCTTAGCAATTAAGAGAATTTTTAGATATCTGAAAGGCAAACCAACATTAGGCCTTTGGTATTCTAGGGATTCTCCATTTGAACTAGTTGCTTATACTGATAGTGACTATGCTGAAGCAACTCAAGATAGGAAGTCTACAACTGGAGGTTGTCAGTTTTCGGGAAATAGGTTGATATCATGGTAGTGTAAGAAGCAAACTGTGGTTGCCACCTCTATAATTGAAGCTGAATATGTGGCTGCTGCTAGTTGGTATAGACAAGTACTCTGGATTTAAAATCAATTTCTGGATTATGGGTATAATTTCATGAATACTAACATTAATATTGACAATAACAGTACTATCTGCATTATTGAAAATCTTGTTCAACATTCTAAAACAAAACATATTGAGATTATGCATCATTTTATAAGAGATTGCAATGCTAAAAAGTTAATACAAATGGTTAAAATTCATACTAATCATAATGTTGCAGATCTTCTTATAAAAGGTTTTGATGATGGAAGGTTTTAGTACTTGGTCTCAAGTATTGGAATGCTTAATCATTAATGTCTACATCTCTTTATGTCTTTGTAAAAGTTTTAAAAAGGATTAGTACTGTTAGTCTTGTCAATTAGTACTGCTAAGTATAATTAGTACTGCTAGTTATACTTAAGACTGCTTGTTAAAATTGTTAGTCATAATTAATACTGTCAAGAAGAAAATACTTTGGATTGTGTATTTTTGGCTTTGGACTAACACTTGCAGGCTAAGCATATTGAGTACTTGATGTTGAAAGCTTCACCTCTGAAGTCTTGTATGAGGGGAGGCCACTTATGTCAATATGCAGTCAAACATGGATGGAAGCACATGTAACATCAAAAATGTGTTAAAAAGAATCAAAAACATCTAGGCATGTCAAAAGAGGTCGGGACACCAAGATACCTTAGTCTAGTGGTCCTCCTATAAAGGTTGGTGATGAGGCTGTCTATAAGGAGTTGGGTGGCAGAATGGAAAGGGCTGCCACTACTGCTTCTAGCTAAGAAGCAGAGCAGGACAGTGGTAACATCAATAGGACCCAATCCATGGCAACACTTAATGAGCCAAGTCCTTAAGGAACTGGTTCAGGTAGTGGTCCCAGGTGCCAAGATACCATATTGGGGGGTGTAGATGCTCAAACTAGGTTTGAGACTACATCTAAATAGCCCAATGATCCACCTCTCTCAAGAGTTCACACACTTAGAAGTGGAGAGGACAGTTTGAAACTTATGGAATTGATGGCACATTGTACAAAACTGTCTGCATTGGTGAGCTCAAAAGAATAGAGAGATTTGTGATATAAAAACAGAAAGAGTGATTTGGTAAGTCAAAAGAAATAAGAGATTCAGGGAGCTTAAAAAGAGAAAAAGAGATGTGAGTATGAAAAATAGACAGAGAGTTTTAGTGAGAAAAAGAAATGAGAGAAATTGTAAGATGAAAAACAGAAAGAGAGCTTGTGAGAATCTAAATATATGATGGAAATGCTTGTTGGAAACAGAATTGGTGTTTATACTGCTAGGCATAAACTTAATACTGCCAGTATTAAGTTTGTACTGCCAGGCATATCTTAATACTACTGGGTAAAGTTAATACGGTTAGGCTTAAAGTTAGTACTGTTAGGCTAAAATTAGTACTGGTGGGTGACCGTTAGTACTGTTTGAGGTATAGCAGAATTTTCTTAATTATTTAATAGTCGTTGAGATATTTCCACCAACAACTTGCTTATAGTGGTTTATGATTTGGAAAATTCTTGATATTTCTTTCTCTTATAAGGTTTCATTGAGAAAAAGATTCAATTTTATTAAATCGGTCAAATCAAAACCCTAAGTGCTCTCTACATAATTTCAATTAACTTTACCAAACTCTCATATTCTCATCAACGAACATAAACCCAGAACCTTTATCATAACTTCATCAGTCATGGCTAATTTGGAATTTTGTGATACCCACAATATGGTTGCTTACTTACTCAAACCAGAAGGAAGTGAAGATTTTCAACATATAGTAGATTTCCTCAACACAAGTCACATAAAGTTTGCTCTAACTGAAAATCCTACTATCTATACTTTACTCGTTAAATAGTTTTGGCAAACTGCTTCTACAAGCACACTTGAAAATAGAGAAGTAGAAATAACTGCAACCATAGATGGCCAACTCAAGACTATTACTGAAGCATCTCTTAGAAGACACCTCAAGTTAGAAGATGATGATGGTATTAGTTCACTACCTAATTCTAAAATTTTTGAGCAGCTTGCTCTAATGGGGCATGCTTCTGATTCTGAAAAATTGACCTTCCAAAAGGGTCACTTTTCCCCTCAATAGAGATTCTTAATACATACTATTCTTCATTGCTTAAGCCCTAAGAAGACTGCTTGGGAGCAGTTTAGTAGCAACATAGCAACTGCTATCATTTGCCTGGCCACAAACAGGACTTTCAACTTTTCTAAAATGATTTTTGAGGGCATGGTAAAAAATTTGGACAGTAGGTCTAAATTCTTGATGTATCCTAGATTCATTCAAATCCTTTTGAACAAACATCAGAGATTTCTTCTACCTCACAAAAGAACTTATGTTGCTCCTACCCTCATACAAAAACTATTCCGTAACATGAGCAGGGTGAAGGATCAACAGTCCTAGTTGAGTCCCATCACATACCTATCACTACTCTATCCACCTCACAACCACCACTTTCATCCCCCTCCAGGGTACCTACACCACCCTATGATTCACTTCTCCCAGGAAGTCACACACCTGGAAGTGATGAGGGTAGTATGACACTTAATGAATTGACAGTTCTTTGTACATAATTGTCAATAAAAGTGGCAAGCTTGGAGCAAGATTTAAAGCAAACCAAGAAGGTATATAGTAATGCTTACACCAAGCTCATCATGAGGGTGAAGAAGTTGGAACATAAAGTTAAGTCAATGCAACCTAGAAGAAGGGCAAGAGTGGTTATATTTGATACTGAATAAGATTTGGAGGATCCTTCCAAACAAGGGAGGAGAATTGCTGAGATTGATCAAAACCCCTCTATTTTATTGGTAAAAAATGAAGGAACTTCATGGATTCAAGAGGATGCTGAGATTTAGGGGAGGACTAGTACTGATACTGAGATACTTTTAGATCAAAAAGAGCCTACTGAGCTAGTGGGAGATCTTGGTAGTTGTGAAAAGGGTGAAAAAGAAATTAGTACTGCTAACATATTAGTTAGTACTGCTAGTGCGACTCCTGAAGTTAGCACTGCTGCTGAAAATTTAGTGTACATCAGAAGGAGTGCAGAAAAGAGAAAAGATAAAGGAAAAGCTATTATGAAAGAAGATGAATCTGTTCAGAAGAAGACAAAGATGCAATTAGAACAAGAAAGACTTGGGCATGAAGAAGCTATTAGATTGCAAGAATAGATTGATGAAGAAGAAAGACAAAGGATTGCTAGGGATGCAGAAATAGCTAAACAGTTACAAGAAGAATTTGATAGAGAAGAACAAAAACAAAGAAGTTTGTAGCATGAAGCTGATCAAGCCTATGATATTGATTGGACTGATCCTGCTATTCTAAGATATCATGCAGTTCAGAATAGATCTTTCTCTAAAGCTGAAGTAAGGAAGAACATGTGTATATATTTGAAGAATCAGGGAGGGTACAAGCAGAGTTATTTCAAGGGAATGAATTATAAAGATATTAGACCTATATTTGAAAGAGTATGGGATCAAAATCAATCTTTTGTGCCTATGGATTATGAGTTGGAAGTTTAAAGACTAAAAAGAGCAGGTCAAGATGTTATAGAAGAACCTGCTAAAATACAAAGGACTGGATAAGCTTCAGGGTCAATTCAAGAACAAACATGTGAAGAACCAAAAGCAGAAGAACTGTCTCAAGAACAACTACATCAGATGATAATGGTAATTCTAGTAGAAGAGGTTTATGTTAAAGCCTTACAGGTTAAATATCTAATTATTGACTAGGAGATTTACTCTGAAGACATAAGAAAATATTGGAAGATTATCAGAGTTGGAGGACATATAGAAGCTTATCAAAATTTTGATGATATGTTGAAGAAATTTGATAAAGATGACCTGGATAAGCTTTGGAATTTGGTTAAGGAAAGATTCAGAATAATAGAACCCACTGAAGACAAAGCAAGAGAACTTTTGGTAAAGTTGAAAAGAAAATTTGAACCAGATGACAATGATACTCTCTGGAAGCTGCAAAGATATATGCATGATCCTTTGAAATGGTGGTTATATGATACATGTGGTGTTCATCATGTGTCTACAGAAAGAGGACATGATATTTACATGCTGGTTGAGAAGGATTATCCTCTAACAAAATCACTTGCAACTTTGATGCTGTGTAACAAGCTAAGAGTGGATCAATATTCTGATATGATAAATGAGCTCTTACAGAAAATCAACATAATAGCAAATAGGCCAAGACAGTAAGGTGTTTGGAAGCATCCTCAACAGAGTAGACTAGAAGATTTGATTCAGAAGAAACTTGAGATTTGAAGGATAGGGGAGGATTGTTGGGAATAAATCTTCACAAGTTACTACTTCTAGTTCAAGAACTTAGTACTGCTCAAGATTATAATTAACAGTACTAACCAGTTAGTACTGCCAGAAGGAAGTTAGTACTGCCAGTAATAAACTTGGTACTGCTGGAGGATTTTGTACTGCTGCATGAAGATCACAACTATTGAAGAGATAAAAGCGTATTTTGTGATATGTATGGAATGATTCAATGTATATCCTATATAATTAGAAGATATGTTGATATCTTATAGAAGTTTAGAAGATTTGTAGTTATCTTGTAAAGGAATCCTTGGTGTATAAAAGGTGATACTAGGTTATGGTTGTAAACACATCACGATAGACACATTCATAGCTTCAAGGTTGTAAACCCTAGTACTAGACAGAGTACTCGTATTATTCATCATAATAATATTGAAGCTTTTTGGTTATATTCATTATTTATTCATTCTACTGCATCACAGTTTACTATTACATTCATATTCTTCTAAGTACTAAAGAGTAGATTCTGCATACTCTTAGTATCAACAAAGTTTATAGCATAGTTGTCTTGAATCTATTCAATACAACTAACCCTTTTACAAGGTTTGCAAGATCTAGTTGGGATCAACAAGTATGCAACGGAATAAAAACATCAATGTTATTCAACAAGGTTTTGCCAAACATTCCAAGCCCCAATATTATTTGATCAGAATAATACGGTTACATCAATGAACTATAACAGGAATCATACGATTCTTGAGGCTAAAACACTAAACTTAGGCGTCCACTTAGAGAACTTGATGCCTAAAACACACACACTTTTCTGGTGTTTTATATCTTGACACACAAAAAACTATACAACCTATATCTCTTTATATACTAGAGATATTAGATTTACAAAGGATAAGTATTAGGAAACAACTAAATCTTCCTAACTTTTATAATTATCTTCTAGGAAATCTTCTGTAATCTTCTATCTTTTGAAGAATTCCTCCTTTGTCTTTTAAGTCCTTCATCTTTCATATGTTTTGTCTTATCAACTCAAATATAATTCCCAACAATCTTCTCCTAGTTGATAATGATAAAACCATATAAGCACAAACTTCCCTTGAAGCTAAGATACAACTCCGTTCTAATCCCAAGGGTATCCGTGACACCCCTGGACTCTCTTAACTCTTTCTTTGATTCGTATGATACATCATACACTAATCCATCTGAGCTCGATTTTGAATACACTTTGAATTATGATAATCAAATTTTTAATATTCAGAACGAGCATAGTGATGAGCCTGAAATAGAGACCATAATGGATGAGGTACACAGTACCGCCAAATCCCACCTCTGTTTGAAGAATTAACCTCTGATAAGTTCATGCAAGAATATCTTCAACTGAATGCATCCTGGCTTGGTTAATTCTTCTCGCTTATCCTTCTACATGACCTATTTTCTACTGTGAATAATTTTTTGTTCCTTCTCATCTGCATTCATGAGTTTAGGGAGAACATAATTGTAGTTTTTGTATCCCGGGATTTCCTCCTATAATAATGGAAGTTTTCTATTTCTCTGAGAAATTTCTCCTCATTCTGTCTGATTTAATTATTTCGGGTTCGATTTGGATATTATATATGTCATATCTTTAGAGAAATTTCAATTGTTGATCGAAACTTCGGTCAGTTTTCACCCAAGGTCAAAGAATTCGAGAGGAGAGTAAAGCTGAGATCGTACAATAACTTTTTAGGCGCTTATCGGGAGGGCAAACCCGTGTCTTTTGCTTCGTTCTATTTTCTTAGAAATATGAGCGTTCCTGTGATTTTATAGACCAAGTGTCTGGGGCGTGCTTCTTTCTTTGGGGTGTGGTTCATTTTTTGTGCCAGGAGTATTTAAGTTCTTAAAGAATGTGCAGGTTTTCAATCATCATTTCGTTTAGTTCTTCAATTCTTTTGCTTATTATGGAATCCTTAATCATGATCATGTATATATATTGTGTTTCCCTTTCACACTTTGGATATACATAGCATTTGCTTTTTTGTCTTAGTTTTGTGGGATGGCACTCGACATTTTTGAACATTGAGGCCAATGTTCGGTTCTAAGTATGGGGGAGGGGGGTTTCTATTGTAATATTATCTTGCATGTGTCTGCTGTGTCCTTTGCAACCCCGTTTTAGCCAAAAAATTAAATTTTTATTGTTTTATTTGTAGGTTAAAAAAAGAAAAAAATGATGATGAAAATATAAAAAGTAATAAGTAGGCCCATTGAACTTGGTAGCTTTTGACTTGATCGAGTTTTAAACTCTAGCTTTCCCTAGCTTTCGAGACTTAGCGTTTTGCTTAAACTTCTAAAAATTTGCAAGACCAAAAAATGATAGAGTTTTGAATATAATTTAGATGCTAGCGTGGAGTGTTGGATCTCTTAGAGCTCATAGATGTATTGTGGCTTTTTTTTTTTTTTTTGCCCTCCCACCAACTTTAATAATGCTATATTATTGTTGATTTAAATAAAGTTACTTTGGTTTTTGCGTTCTTAGTTTAGATCCTTCGTAGGATTACTTTTCAGGTGAAATTAAGGTACACATCGAATGTTTTGTCAGTGTTGTGGGAAAATAGTGCTACGATTCCTGATGGCTAGCTACCGTGTCTAGGAGTTATAAAAGACCATAGTCTTGATGATAAATTTGGATTATAATAATAATAGTTATGTAATAAACCGATGCCGAAATAAGACCACTACCTCTTGTCGGCTCACAACTGATGTGGTAGTCGTTTAAAGGATGGAGGTAATAATAATAAAAACCGTGGGCTGATAAAGGTTTACTGTCTCTTGCCGGCTCACAACGACCTGTGGCAGTCTTCAAAATAAGGCACATAGTAATAATAATATGAGACTGATAAAAGTTTGCTGCATCTTGCCGGCTCACAACCGATGTTGCAGCCTTCTAAAAGGTCGAGGAAATTACCAAGGTCGAAATAAGACTACTGGCTCTTGTCGGTTAGGACGCCCGATGTGTCAGTTGTTTAAAGGACCGAGGTTTAATAATGTTACAATAATAATAATAATAAAGCCAAATTTCGACTCTGATGTTATCTAAACAAAGCCTCCATCTCTAGACTCGTAGTTGAGTTGTTCACGATGAAATAAAAGGATAACCTAAATCATGCAAATTTAGAACCTTAATGTGGACTTTATTTTCACCCACATTCATATCTTTAGGAAAGGATTTCAACTATTAATGGTCTAAACCGGGTTTTACCTTTATTAATAAGGCCTGTATTTTATTTGTCGCCAATAATAATAATAAAAATCTGTAGAGGATTTAGGAATAAGGGAGCGAAAAGTTAAGTTTATACTTACACAATTAGCATTCATGAGTAGCGTTAGCATCTAAACTTATATTTGATTGTGATTTTGTTTTAAGCTTAGTTCGGGGATTGCGAAAAGTCAAGGATGACGAACGCCTTTTCTTAAAGCCTTTTAAATAAATTTTATAAAAATTATTATATTAGTTTTTATCTTTTATTGAATAAATAGTTAAAACGGGGGTGCTTGCGAATTAAATGATTTTTGAACCTTTTAATGGGACTTTTATGTTCTTGTTTGATTGTGAGGTGTCATAAGTTTAATGGGGATTAAATTGTTAATTCCTGAGTGATGTTTTATTAAACATGCGTGTTATGTGGGACCAATCAATGGTTTAGTGTTGGGGGATTCTGATGTGTGCTAAACACACATCAATTTATACCCGTAAAACACTATATTCGGCTCATAATGCTAAAAAATTATGGAGAATTTATTCTTGCAAATATGTTTGTTTGATATTTTTATGTCTTGCGGGTAAAAATGATTGAAAACGGAGAAAAAACGGGTAATTACGAGTTCATCGCGATCAAGAGTGCTTATTATCCAAAATCAAGACAAAGCCGTGAAAAGTCCCCGAGCACGCCATTGGAAAGAGCACGAAAAAACGAGTCCAACGATGCCCTCGGATTTTATTGGGTCAGCCCGTAACCCATTTTATGGGCCAGACCAGCCTAAGCCCAACTAAAGCCCAAATGAAGCCCAAAAATTAATCCATTATATATAAATGGATGACATCACCCTGCATACGCATCCCATGTTCCCCAAATAAATTCTCAACAGGCCACGTGCTCTCCCATTATCAAAATAAAGGGGTGTATGTTGGTGTCGACACATGGCTTTCTTGGATTGGAGGATCGAAAATGAAGAGAGCAAATCATTGGGTTATTTAAGGATGCGTGAATTCAACGCAGGAGGAACAACTTTTCATTCTTGTTTTCTACGCATTTTTTTCTTTAGTTCTTTTCTTCATTTATAAAGGTAGTTTTAGGAAGAGTTTAAGAATATTATTAGGATTATTGTTAGTGCTTATTTTTAGCTTATTTTACTGCTTATGGTACTGCTGTTCATCAGCTTATTGTAACAAAGATTTGTGGCTTATTGATAATAAAGGTGGTTTGAAGTTGTTAGCTTATTGTCTCATGTTTATTTTTTCTCTTTTTCTATTCTGAGCTTATTGTCAATTAAGCTGTTTAGTGGTTACTTTTGATTTTGATAAGCTCTTTTATGCTTTATGCATTTTGACTTGAGTTATATGGTTTGCAAAAGTGCTCTTGAAAATTGCTTTTCAAGGTGAGCCGTACTTCGTAGAGACACAAATGGCAAGTGTTAAATCTTTGATTACGAGTTGAGAACAATTGCAAGTTCACCGGAAATTAAAATGATAATATCTTAATAGAAGATATTATATGTTGGTGTTCGATTACCAACTTTGTTTATTTTATTTCTGTTTTTTTTTAAAAGACAATTTTTTATTGTTTTTGATTTTTCTTTTTGATTTTTCTATTTTTTTATCTTTTACTTATACTAAAAAGAAAAGGAAAATATTTTTTTACTTTTTATATTTTATGATTTTTTGGATTTTTGAATTATAAAACAAAAATGAAACTTTCGAGGATGAAAGGATCTTCAAACCAAATCAACAAACACAAAACGAAGGAATCTTAAACACTAGTCCCCGGCAACGGCGCCAAAAACTGATTGCAGTTTTATATACTATAAAATATATATAAAATAAAATACTTCAAAGAGCAATTAAGAAAATTCCCTAAGGAAAATTCACTCTCAAAAATATATATAATATAATATATAATACGTATATTAAACCGGGCAAATATGATCACCCGGGTCGTTTCCCCAACGACTAGTGAAATTGAATCCTCGTTTAAGTCCGGATTATGATTTGAATAAGCAAATGGATGATTTGATAATCTAAAGCAACAATTAAAATGGACAATTAAAAACTATTAAACAATTAAACTAATACGGAAATCAAATAAAACGCGACAAATAAACAAGTAAACTAATTTTAACCCCTAAAAATGTAAACTAAAATTCTAAACCTAAGATAGGACAAAAGAAAATTTTAGGAAAAAGAAAAACATTTTTTTGATTATTTTTGAATTTAATATGAATTAAAAACTATTTTAATCTAATTAAATCCTAGAAAATAGCAAATTAAATACTAAAAATTTGGAAAAATGATTTTTAAGCTTAGAAAAGTCTAAAATAACATAAAAACTCAGAAAACTATTTTTAACTATTTTTAAAATTAAATTCCTATTTTTAAAATTTAAAATAAAAGCTCAAAAATGAAATTTAAGATCTAAAAAGTGTAAAAATGATTTTACTGGATGTAAACCTAAAGCTATTTTTTATAAAACTAAAAACTATTTTTTTGTATTTTTCTGAAACTTTTTCCTATTTTTTATTGATTTTATAAGATTTTGACTTTCGAAAAATGATTAAAAATAAAATAATTGATGAAAAATTATGAAAAATTCAGGAAAAAACTTAAACACTAGCAGGATCACAAGGAAAATAAGAAAGACCAAAATGCTAAACGAATAAGCCCTCAAAAGAGCTTATTAGGCTACGGCTTATTTATAGAAAGGAAAATGAAAGTGTGTACTAGTATTAAATGTGGGGAAGTAACACTGGATGAGCTATTGAAGCAATTGGTTAACACGTTGGTGCTATAACTAAGAGGTCGTGGGTTCGAGTGTGGGCAACCCCTTTTTGCACCTTTTTTATTTTTTTGATTTTTAAGAAAAACTAAATACTAGGAATTAATAAGGACACTAAAATAAGCTACTTTAACAAAGAGGACATAAGCTAAAACTAAATAATAAGCTCTAGAACAACTTAAATAAGCTGCTGTCACAGTAAGTGGGCTTTTGGCCTTGATTTCACTAAATAAGCTATAAACTACTCAAATTAAACTCATTTTGAAAAAGGAAAAGTGATTTAGAAAGCTTAAGATGTGCTTAATCTATAAATGCAACGAAATCTAAGCTAGAAATCCTCTTAAGCTACTGAAATTAAGCATGAATTAAGCAAACTCAGGAAATAAGCAAATTAGCACAAAATCCAAATAAGCTAAAAACCTTAAAAAGCTAAACTGGACTCTAAAACTTAAAGGACTTATTAAACTACTTATAATCTATATATATAAGCTATAAAATCTAGATTCATAAGCTGAATTAACAAATTAAGATTCTACTTAAGTTCCTACTGTTTTTGGTGTTTTCAGGTTTCTTACTGACTTTGACAGCTAAATTAAGCTAGGAAAATAAGCTAGAAAATGCAAACTAAGATTAACTCTATAATAAGCTATAACTAATCTAACTCCTACTTGAATCTAAGCACCTAAAACCTACTATTACTTAACTATAAACTAGGCTAATAGTGACAGCAGTACTAACTTAAAGTTAGTACTGGTGCACTTTGCACAAGTGCAAACCAATTAGTGCAGGTTTCCTAAGGGAAATCTTGCACTTAAACACACTCAATTAGAGTGTCTAAACAAAATTCAAGCAAGATCTAAGCCTTTGAGGGCTTAGATCAAATTTTGCAAAAGTGAAATTTCAAGAAAAATCCCCTGGTGCTGTCAAACTTAAGATAAGCTCAAATTTTCTTAACTTCTAAAACTAACTTATAGAAACTCATTTCCTATTGCTTTTAACTAAATTCAAAACTGTCTACAAAGGTTTGCACAAATACTTTTGACTTTAGAAGGTCAAACTAACTTATGCCAAACACCCCTTTACCACTTGACAGAATTTTAGAAAAGCTTTAAATTGCAAAACTAATTAACAAGGCTATGAAACCAGATATCTAGGAGCTTTTAACAACTAATTTAAGTAAAGTTTCACTACTGAATTAAGCTATAATGCAAGATCTAAGAATCTATTCTAATATTTTTGACTTTTTATGAGTTTTATGACACATTTATGAAAAACAAAGATCTAAACTATCAAAAGCAAAAACAGATGAACATCTAAGGTTATTAAGCTAAATTAAACTCAAATAAGTTCTAATAAGCAAAGAAAATAAGCAATAATAAGCATATAAGCTATAACTAATTAGTTTAAACTGAATTTAGAGAAGAAGGAAAAGAGAAGCTTACTTGAACCTTTAGCTAAACAAAAGGACCATTTAAGGCAGCTACAAGCTCCCTAGCTTATTAATAAGCTAGGGTATAAGTCCTTGGGATCTCTTCCAAGTTAAGATCCCCTTCCAAAAAGCTCATATCCAATAATGTCCATGATAAATGTAAGTTAAACTGATTTAAGGTTTAGGTAAGATTAATACTGAATTAAAAAGAAGCTTTTTTATAGGCTTATAGACTGAAAGAGCTTTAAATGAGCTTATTGGCTTATTAAGACAACTTGGCTTATTAAGAGAGCTTATGAAAAAGAAATTTGGAGAGATGAAGTAAAACTGAATTTCATTAAAAACTTGCTTACAATACTTTTAAAAGGAGAATTACAATATTAAAACAACATTAAGCTAGGAATGAAGATTTTAAGCTACAACTAAATTAAAAAGCTATGTGTAAAAAAAAACTAGGCGTGTGTGTGTGAAGAGTGAGGCTCTATTTATAGCCTGCCTTGGATCCTTCTAGCCTCTTGCCTTGCTCTCCAATCTTTCAATCTTAGCCATTCATTTCTTTAATCATTTGGGGCTTCAATTGTGGCCGTTTGATCATAGTGTGGACACCTGAAGATTGCCAGCGTGTCATTCTCTTTTGGATGTCATTGTGCTTCTTTTGTGAGTGTTTTAGCACAAAAACCCACATTCCATTGTGCTTTCTCCATTACTGACGTGGCCTTCTGTGATATGCATGAGATATATTAGGAATAGATATGCATGATTATTTAACGCGTTTTGTAAGCCCATTAGGGTTTTCCTTAGTGCATAAAAGGTCATAGCTATTTAGGCAAAACATATAGTTGTTTTGTGAATCATTCAATATATTGTGAGTTGAGAGAAAGATCTTGTGTTGCTATTGTTACAATGTTTAATTGTTCTTATAGTGTATAAAGATTAGATTCCGCATAATCTTTATATATTCTATAAGGTTTCTATCATAGTTGTTTTAGATCTATCTAAGACAACTAAAGCTTTAACAAGCTAATAAAAGATATGTTCAAACGGGATCAACAATATATCAAAAGGAGTGCAGAAAAGAGAAAAGATAAAGGAAAAGCTATTATGAAAGAAGATGAATTTGTTCAAAAGAAGACAAAGAAGCAATTAGAGCAAGAAAGACTTGGGCATGAAGAAGCTATTAGATTGCAAGAACAGATTAATAAAGAAGAAAGACAAAGGATTGCTAGGGATGCAAAAATAGCTAAACAGTTACAAGAAAAATTTGATAGAGCAAGACAAGAAGAAGAAGTTGTAGCTGAAGCTGATCAAGCCCATGATATTGATTAGAGTGATCCTGATATGCTAAGATATCATGCACTTCAAAATAGATATTTCTCTGTAGCTGAAGTAAGGAAGACCATGTGCATGTATTTGAAAAATCAGGGAGGATACAAGCAGAGTCATTTCAAAGGTATGAGCTATAAAGATATTAGACCTATATTTGAAAGAGTATGGGATCAAAATGATGCTTTTGTACCTAAGGATTCTGAGATTGAAAAGGAAGTGACTAAGAGATATGGATTTGATTTTCAACAAAAGTCTAGTATAAAGAGATCAAGAGAAGATTCTAATGAAGACAATGCCAAGAAACAGAAACTAGAGGATGATGCTGAGAAGGAAGAGCTTATAGATAGTATGGACGTAGTTCCAAGAGATGATATTGCTATTGATGTTGAGTCTTTGGCTACTAAATACCCAATAGTTGACTAGAAGATACATGTTTTGATAGAAAACATGATGTATTATCAAATCATCAAAGCATATGGAAGTTCAAAAAATTACAAAGTTTTTAGTGAAATGCTTGATGACTTTGATAGGCAAGATGTGATGGATCTATACAGACTTGTACAAGAAAGGTATGATACAACAAGTCCAGAAGGATATGACTTGTTACTTTGGGGAGATCTGAATCTTATTTGAGCCTAATGAAGAAGATGAAATATGGAAGAATCAACAAGACTACAACTTGATAAACTGGAGATTATTTGACTCATGTGGAATTCATATATTACTGATGAGTACTGGAGTTGCTATTCATATGATGATAGAGAAGAAATATCCTCTTACTTAAAAAATGCTTTTAAGAATGTTAAGTAGAAGACTAGAGGTTGATCATGAAAGTGAAATGGCATATGAACTTCTCAGGTTTATAAGGTCTCAACTTCAGAAGTAAAAGAATGTTTGGAAGAATCCTCTCAGAAAGGTTTAATTCAAGAAACGTGAAGATTTGGAGGTAAATCACAAGTTTAGGGGATGATTGTTGGGAATTAAATGTCTACACACTTACTCCTGCCAAACCAATACTTAATACTACTCAAGATATAACTAACATAACTAGTTAGTACTGCCAGAAGACAGTTAGTACTGCTAGTACTAAACTTAATACTGCTAGAGGATTTTGTACTGCTGCATGAGGATTACAACTATTGAAGAGATAAAAGCCTGTTTTGTGATATGTATGGACTGATTCAATGTATATCCTATATAATTAAAAGATATGTTGATATCTTATAGAAGTTTAGAAGATTTGTAGTTATCTTGTAAAGGACTCTTTGGTGTATAAAAGGAGATCCTAGGTTATGGTTGTAGACACATTACGATAGACACATTCATAGCTTCAAGGTTGTAAACCCTAGTACTAGACAGAGTACTCGTATTATTCATCATAATAATATTGAAGCTTTTTGGTTATATTCATTGTTCATTCATTCTACTGCATTACAGTTTTCTATTACATAGATATTCTTCTAAGTATTAAAGAGTAGATTCCGCGTACTCTTTAGTATCAACAAAGTTTCTAGCATAGTTGTCTTGAATCTATTCAATACAACTAACCCTTTAACAAGGTTTGCAAGATCTAGTTGGGATCAACAACTCTTACTTAGAAAAGTAGAGAAAGCGTAGAGCCATTGAAGCATGCAATAGAACACAAGCTAAGATGGATGAGCTTTTGGTGTAATCAGGTATATTTATTGCTGAATTTACTATATTAATTTGGTTTTATAGATGGATGTTCATTCTATTTGATGTTATGCGTCTGTAAGAAAATCTTGAGAGTCATCTATGCTTGTGGCGATTTCCATAATTTTCTTTTCTCTTATGTCCTTTGTTTCATATATGATCAAAATGTGTAAATGTGACATTTTTCTCATGCTTGCGGGTTTTGAGATACCTTCAAATACAAAATATGAGAGATTGATAACATCAAATATTTAATACTTTTTGGTAGCAAAATGCCTCCTATATTACCTGCAAATGTTTCACTAACACTCGAAAACGAGATATTTTCTATCATTTTATAGTTTTCAGGTGAAATGCAGGAAAGTGACAAGAAATAAGGGAAAAAGGGCTTAAAGTGTAATTTTCTGAAGGATGTTATGACGTAACACTAAAAATGGTTACACCGTAACATAAATTAAGAAAGTACGAAGATCAAGGACAAGGTTACGGCGTAACACCATATCTAGTTACGCCGTAAACAAGAATTTGGAAGGAAATCTTACCCAAGATAGGGTTACGGAGTAACACCCCTTATGCTTACGCCGTAACCATAAAGATCTACAAATATAAAAGGAAGATCACGTACTTATGGACATTATTTGAAGGTTACGGCGTAACACCATATCTGGTTATGCCGTAATAACTGCTTAAATATAGAATGTCGTGTAAGAAGGTTACGGCGTAACACCTTTATCAGTAACGCCGTAACAGGTTTGATACCTATAAATAGAGGCCTCATTCAAGCTATTCCGATATCACTTCCTCCACAGCCAATTGGAGAGGTGACAAAGGCTTCCAACCTTCGAAGAATTCCACCTGGAGTCCAAAAGAGATCACACTTTACTTAGTTTTTGTATTTAATCGCTCAAATACGAATACTGTAAGAATTGTGAGCATTCAATCTATGATTACTTTTATTTCTTGCTGTATTTCTGTTACAATGAGCGGCTAAGCACTTAAAGTGCTGGCCTAGTTACGTAGTTACTTTTGTTATGATTGTTTCCTGTTAGATTATGGTTTCATTAGATATTCCTTGACTATCGTGTAACCCTGAGTTTTGGTAGTACGGGTGGTTTGGACCTGACTTGCCCCATTATTAGATTATCTAGTCAATATGGGATCCATCAGGTACTAGGGAGGATCTATGACTCTAACCCCTAGTGTAGGAACTAACCGGTCTCCGCACTTATCACTCAATATACTTAAAAAGCACAGGAACTCTTTTAGAGAGGGTTAATAATCTGTATAGGATATTAGATCAGTTTTGGGAATAGTTAGGATTAATCACTGCAACCTGGATATCCTACCTCCTATACGATTTGGACTGAGTCAGAATCACGAGAAGTATAGGATAGACTATATATGCATATTCAAGTCTATCGACCTTAGAAACCACTAATGAAATCATAGTTTAACATTGCACAGGAAAATGTTTTCATAACAATAGTAATGAAGTAACTAGGTTAGCACGTTTTCTCTCCTGATATCTCCAACTCTTTTTATTTTTAGTATTTAATTTTATTGTTATTTTAAATTCATTTCCAAATCAAATTAAAACCATTTTATAAACATGACATTTCAAATTAAAACTAATTACAACTTAGCTCTTGGGACGACCTCGGATTTACCATTCTATACTACCCACGATCGGGTTCTCTGCCCGTTAGTGCGTTGTCAGGTAGATTGAGTTTTATAAATTTAAAACTTGGTAAAAATATATTTTAAAATAAAGTACGCATCAGAGACAATTTTCTAATCGCGTACGGAATATTAATCTTTTAGGAACAAAAGATTACCGAAATGGGTATAAACATAGCATTTTTTAACAATTATTGTATTTGGTTACACAATAGCCTCGACTTTTATTATCTTAGTGGAAGTCGTATTTAACTCTAAAATAAGTTGATGTTAGATTGTTCATTGTATTTACTGTTCGGATGTTTGTAAGTCAATATTGGCCATCTAATATGACATAGGGGCTGTTTGGGTGTGGCGCTAACCATTGAACTTGTAAATTTGAATAACTTGAATTATACTACTTGTGATATAATTGGCAATATAATACAACCTTACAGTTTCTTAATGGCAGTAGTTGATTTTAAACAATCTACACAGGTTGTTTGTATGTGGTGTTTGAGATTGAACACCTAAATTTCAATCATACGAATAATTATAGTTGTAATGTGAGTGTCTATAAAAAACAGTTTTAGGATTTCTTAGTGGGAATAATTAATTTCACTAGAAAGGCTCCCTAAAAGAACTCATCGCCTATTAGTATTTTCCTTTACCGATGTTGCCTATATTATATGACTTCGGGCTGTTGTGAGCGTGTAATGTTGTTTGTGGAATGCTGGAGCCAAATTGAGAAGGATGTTATGGAGATGCATGGTGTTATTTGAAGTTTGCTTTTCTGGTCGATCTTTATCGTGATATTGCTGATGTATGACAACGATGGAAATGTTTACAACAGTAGCGTTGTAGATGTTATTTACCACGAAGCTCTTCAGAAAGTATGATACACGACAATTACGACCGAATAAGCCGTAAATGTGGAAGTCGTTTATCATGATTTTTGTATAATAATCATTTCCCGCTACTCTTTTTTACATTGTCAGCGTGGGTAGAAGAGTTAGCATTCTTAGATGTTTCATTTTTCAATATCTTCAAATGATCAACTTTTTAATATTCTTGAGCATTTATTTCATTTTTATTTTGTTGCGGTTTGTAATAATGCTTACTTTTAGTTTCTATATGTGTTATGCATATTATGTATTTTTTAAGCATTTATAATGACACTGTTTAGAAATGATTTCTACAACTTTTATTTTGGGTGTGCAACCCTTTTTTAGTTGACTTTTTTGTAATTTTTTTGCTTTCTTCTTGGTCTTAGCTATTGCCCCCCCTTTTAGATGCCTTAAGGTTTAGTTTTGTATCATTTTTGTCACCTCTTTACTTTATGTTAAGCACTTACTCATAAAAAAATGGATTACAGTGAAAATTAATTTTCTTATGAACACTTGAATTCTGATTTAACAAATCTAGAAATTCAAACTTGTTAAAATGTTAAGTTGGCCTTAAGAACAAAACTTTTATGGTAACATGTTATAATCTCAGTATTTGACCCAAACATTCGCATTTTATCAAAAAAGAAAAAAAGTATTTATACAAAATTCTATCTTTATACATGTTTGCTTCCTGAATGAACATGTAGTAAATTAACCAAGTACAAATGTGTTTAAATGACATACTTTTTTTTCTATACATATTAACTAACTTATAAACTTTTTTCTTGCCATTCGCGAAACCCGCAGGTCTATAATCTAGTGTGTGTGTGTGTATATATATATATATATATATATATATATATATATTATTGAGTATGCACATGTTAATGGTGGGATTCTTTTTTCTTTTATTTAGTTATGAATGTATTGGTTTAGTTGGTGCATGTATATCTTATATATAAAAAAAGAATTACATCTTTTATAGCAAACAACTGGGTCGATTAAATACGTGATAAAATCGAGCAATGTGATTGATTAATTGAAAATCAAACTTAAAAAACATTGGTCAAACTTTGATAAATTTGGTGGAAAAAAATAAAAAATATAAGTATCAAATTGTGAAAAGAAAAACTTAAAAAGTGAGGGTAATTAATAAAATCTTAGTTTTTGACACTTTATACATTATATGAAGTTAATTGTAAGTGTCTATATTTTCTAGTAATTAAAAAAACAAATACCCGACTTTACACACTCTGCACTTATATTTTAAAAATACAACATATATATGCACGAGATTATAAATATCAAAATTAAATTTCTAGTTATAGTGTGTGTAAATAGTTACACGAGTTTGTACGTATAGGTACAACTCGTTTTATTATTCTTTATTAGTTTAAGTAAGGATATCCGAAAAATATATCTTTTTTTCAGTATATGCATTCAATGATGACTCATGTTATTCTTTTTTATAAGTTTAACTCATACGTGTACTGGTTTAAAAATTAAACACGGCTAAATTATCAGTAACAAGAATATAAATATTAAATGCAAGCATGCGTTGCTGTGATATAAAAATAAATATACACGATTTTACTTATAAAAACTGTAATTCTTATTTGAATTTATACAAGGATATCCTGAAAACACTTTTTAAAAACATTATATTTGAACTTCATGAGCCGTTATTATGCGCTAAACCTCGCATGTTGTGTATAAAATAATATCAATAGTTATTCTTAAACAACAACCTTAACACTCATGTTAGTTAAACAAAGTTAAATTTTGCATCCAATAAAAATCTTTACAAATATTAATCGATGTTAATACATAATGAATAAGATTAGGTAAAAACCATTCATAGTTATTAGTTGTACTTATGTCATAATTACAAAACATTAAACACATGCAAATTTTGTGTTCGTATATTAAACTAAATTTTAATTCAAAGATGATTCATGTGTAAATTTCGTGCGCATACGAGTCACTACTACACAAAATCTTATTAAGTAAGGTTTTAAAGGTTAATAGGTACAGTTTTGAAACCATACTAAATACTAGCGTACCAAAAATGATCTACTTATAACTTCAAGATACACATGCTATACATACACAAAGATACTTGAGAATTTACTTGGGAATTTATCCCCGAGCCATCAAGGTTTTTCAAGGTCAATCATGTGTAAGATCAATTCAAATACATCCACTGATACTACCTCACAACAAACGAGATGGAACAAGATTCTTCTTTCAAAAATAAACATCCTTTCTTGGCGTGTGCTTCTTCATAGGCTTCCAACTAAGGTAAATCTTGATCATCGTGGGATTGATCTTGACTCGGTTCGAAGCCCTCTATGCAATGATGTTATCGAAACGTAAACCCATGTATTCGTTTATCGCTCTCTTCTGCGTTGCATCTGGAAATACGCTTCTCATGGTGGCAGCTCATATACTTCCATCACAAACTTAGATGATTTGTTCTCCTTGCCCGATCGTGTTACCATGGAGTCTAAGCTCAAGCCTTTATTTGATGTGGTAGTGAACGCCACTATCTGGTCATTGTGGAGCTACAGAAATAAAGTGCTTTTTAACATAAAGCGGCCTCAAAAAATTTCATTTTCAACGAGATTAAGCTTTCTTCGTTTAATTGGATTACTAGTAGAAGCAAAGGAAAAGTTTCCTTTAGTTGGTTAAATTGGTTTAGCAATCCATGTAACTCTTTATCTTCTCAATTGCAATTATTCCTCCTATCGTCTTGCTAGTTGTTTTATTAAAATGCCATTCAAAAAAATATATATACATAAAGATTCATATTAACTACATACATATATATATATATATTTAAAACTAACAATATAAACATAGCTAATGTTACAAAAAAAATTTACAAACTCACCTTATGATCCGAACTTTTTTAAAATGAGTTGAAAAGCTCTATTATGGATTCATGATGAAGAAGTTTATACCTATACAAATATTAAAAATGTGTTGGTTAAGCATAAAAAAGCAATGAGTATATTTAAATAAAAATATATTTCTTTTTATATAGTTTTAGGAGGTTTAAGTTAAATTTATTGTGGTTGTTGATGGAGAGTTAAATTTAATGGTTTTGAAAGATTTGAGTTGAGGATGAATAATGTGGTGTTATATGGAACGAGAAATGAATGTTGGGAAATATGTAGCAGGTTTACGTTGGGGGAGGAGAGACTGTTTGATTTTTTGTGCGGTTTTAATAAACCAGTATCGGGAAATAACTATTTAGTACGGTTAAAAATGAAGCAAAAAAGAGAATTATTTGGTACGGTTCTTAATATAACATACCAAATAGCAAAGAAAATCTAAAACTGCACCAAATGGGTATTAGTTAGTGCGGTTTTCTTTAAAACCGTACCAAATGACTTTTTTGATTTTTTGATACGGTTTTTTGAATAACCGCATCTAAGTAGCTACTATAAAAATACTTTATGTAGTAATGCGTAACTAGTTTTTCTCTACGATTACTCTTTTATGGAATAACACGTATCTATAAATAAACAGTTTGAGGTCGATTTAGGGATGAGCAAAAGAACCAAAGAACCGGATCGGAACCAAGAATCGGACCGGAACCAAGAAGAACCGAACCGGAACCTAAACCGCCGATTCCGGTTTTGGTTCTTGAGTTTGAGATTTTTTGATTCTTTGGTCGGTTCGGTTCGGTTCCACCGGTTCTCGGTTCCAGAACCGAATACCCAATTATTCCAAAATTATGTAATTTTTCCCATACTTAAACTAAGGGCAATTAATCCTAAATTAGGGGCAATTTCATATCTCTCATCCTTTTAGGGTGATATATTCTAAAATTATGTAATTTTTTCATACTAAAGTTAAAAGAAATTAATCTTACATTATACTTACCATAAAAAACCCTAGTAGCCTACTTTAAAAATACTGCCAAACACCTTAAACCCTAAGTTTTAATCCATTAAAATCATTATCAAAACAATGGAGTAGGGATGAGCAAAAGAACCAAAGAACCAGATCAGAACCAAGAACCAGACTGGAACCAAAAAGAACCGAACCGGAACCAAAACCGCCGGTTCCGATTCTTGAGTTTAAGAATTTTTGGGTCTTGGGTCGGTTCTCGGTTCCTACTTTTCTTAAAAATTCGGTTCTCTGATCCATCGGTTCCGGTTCCAGTTCTATCGGTTTCAGACCCATGCTCATTCGTAGGTCGATTTATAGTTATGATTTTGTCCTAAAAGAGATATATTTTTACAATGTCATAACTTAATACTTATATAAGCTGTTTTGTTAATCTGATCATTCAAGTCCTTAATTAAATTTATGTTACACCTACTAGTCTTACAGTAACTTGTTAACGTACATGCAAGCCCCATGCTTGTTCAAACCTTAGGCATGCCAATATGCATGCTATCTATTAGAATTGGTAAAACCCTATAAATGATTTATTATCATTAAGTTATCATATATAGTTTACATATCTTGAATAAGAAGATAACTAAGTGGGCTAAACCCATATCAACAATAAACACACTAATGGGCTAATAACATAATACTCTGATGCGCCTACAAAAGTTCAACGTAGACCGGCTTTTAGCATAGATCCGGTGAACCCATCCCACCATTCCATCTACATCTCATCCTACGGTTGAGATTAATCATGAATTAAATAATTAATATTTTTTATTAATAGATCGAGGGTAACGTGGTCTTTTTTGGTTCACTTATTTCCCACCCACTAACTCATACCCACCCACCCTCTCATAACTCCTCACACACACATAGATAACTGTAACACACACTCAATAGATCTCACAACCCTAATTTGCCCCAAATTTCATGAATAATGGATTTATGACAAGAAATATCATCGAATAAGGGTAAATCAAAGGTCGATTCGTCCTCTGCTCAAGCTGACGATGCCGGTGATGGGAATTTTTTTCATTTTATGCTTATTTTCAGTTGATTATGCTTAAATAGCAGTACATAAGCGTTATAATCGTGTTTTTATTTGATTATGCTTATTTTTATACTTATTTCAGTTATTTTTATGCTTATTTTCGGTTGCTTATGCTTCGATATCTGTACATAAGTGTTATTATCGTGGTTTCATTTGATGAATTTATTAAGTAGTTTTGTTTTAGATTAGTTGATGTTTTGGTGCTTATCTTTATGCTTATATTAGATTAGTTGATGTTTTGGTGCTTATTTTTATGCTTATATTAGATTAGTTGATGTTTTATGCTTATTTTAGATTTGTTGATAGCTTATTGAAGTAGTTTTATTTGGTGCTTATTTTTATGCTTATGTGATAAATTTATTAAGTAGTGTTTGTTAAGAATCACATGTGATTGCTTATTGAAGTAGTAGTAGTAGTAGTAGTATTAAAAATGATTGTTTATTGAAGTAGTTTTGATGTTAATAATTAATAGTTTTGTATGTAGTATTTGTTAATTAAACAATGAAATTTGAGAGTATTTGTTAAGTAGTTTTGATGTTGATAATCAGTAGATAAAACTAGTTAAAGTAGATAAAGTACTTCTGATGTTGATAAATTAGATTAAGTATATAAAGTAGTTTTAATGAAGAATCACATGTGATTTTTGTTGATGTTGTTAAGCTTTTTGTTTATTTGTTGATTAAGTAATTTTCTTTTGCAATTATTAACATTTAATTTGTCATTATCAACTATTTGATGTAGGTAAAAAAAGAAAATTGTTGGAGATAAGCTTAAAATGAACTTAAAGGCTACAAAGGAAGCAGCTAAGAAGACAGTCAAACCGAAGACAGATGATTCATATGGAGTATTACATCAGTGAACCTGCTGCAAAATGGGATGTTGGTTTGTGTACAGAATCATCAGAGAATCAGGTTGCGTTGTTGAGGCGCATGAGGTTCAAAATTGCTACCAAGGTTCTGTTGCACGAGTTGAATGTGCATTCACAAAAGATGTTTTATTTGGCTTACAAGTTTCATACCGAGACTGATGAACAAACAAGGATTTCAATTATTGTCAATGTAATTAAGAACAGGGCCAAACATGAAAGTCACGCGGTTAAGAATCAAGAGGTTAATGCAGTCAAGAGCAAGTGATGTGGATAAAACTGATAGGTCGTAAGTAATTGTGAATGGTATTTTTGGTAAAAATGATGTTAAAATAGATGGTAGTTGTAGTAACTGATGGGCGTAGTTTGTTTACGTTTGAAGTTTGTTTTCTAGAAAAGTTTAGATGTTAATTGTAGTCTTTTGGTAATTACTAATAGTCGTAGTACTGATGTAGTACTGAACATTTGTATTCTTATTTTTTGCTAAATGTCATAATCTGATGGTTGTGGCCTGGGAAAGTTTTTATATCTAGATCACATGTGATTTGTTTACCAATCACATGTGATTTGTTTAAGAATCACATGTGATTTAGTTATGAATCACATATGATTTTTTATGAAGTTTTACAAGTATCACAATCACATGTGATTATTGTAAAATCACATGTGATTATGAGAATGTAACTTTACAACTTGCATTTTTATTCAGTTAAAAATGCAAAATCTGTTAGAACATCAAACAAAAAGTATTCAATTAAACATAGTCGAATTAAGATACACGTAACACTTTTCTAACAATGCAACAAAAATAAAGAAAAAACCAAATCTAAACAAAGTATGATATGAAAAGTGCAAATAAAAACAAAGTATGATATTCAAGAAGAGTTAGTCGTTTGTTCAACTACATCAATTCTTGTCGCTTGCTCGTTAGCATCAATTCTCGCCGCTTGTTCATCAGCAACAATTCTCGCTAATTTTGCAATATATTTGGAATTAACGGAGATGTTGTCTTTGTGTGCTTGATTTGCTTTAGTTTCTCAACTGCATAAATATCATAAATCACATCTCCCGTTTTCCGTGAAGGAGGCTTAGGCACTTGAACCTCAACTTCTCTCCATATTTGTTTGTGTTTCTTCTCAACGCATGTGGTAATATCCCTTATCCAATGCTTCAAAATATACTTTTCCAGAATCACTTCAATACCACGATTATTCAAAACACAAAATACATGTTGACATAGAAATCCCTAACGAAGAAAAGTCCTACAAGTACATTCCACTGACCCATCTTCAAGAGAACGCATAACCTTATTACATAATACAAAGAGACATATAATCAATACTTATGATGAAATCACATGTGATTTACACAAGAATCACATGTGATTTACTCAAGAATCACATGTGATTTACACAAGAATCACACGTGATTGTTGTATCAGACTATAGCACTAATAAATATTTTTTTAAAACTACAATTAAATTACCTCGTATTATGCTACATTGTCACATTCATGCACACCTCTTCTCCTTCTTTTGTATAAAGTGTTCTATAAGCGGCCACATTCTTGTCTCTAACCTTAACCATCCTTGTAGCAAACTGCAGAGATTTTTTTCTCCTACAATGCTTTAAAGAAGGGTCACTTGTGTAATAGTAAAAGTTAAAAGGGTTGTAGATTTCAACAAAAGATTTATTCTTTACTGCATATAGTTTTTCTATAGCTCATTGTACGAATCTTTTACCCTTGATGAATATACTTATATAAGATTACCACTAGCTTTAGAGACGGCGATTCATCATTGATTATTCTTTGCTGCAAATAGTTTTTACAGAATCACATGTGATTTTTGTTCAGAAACATGTTTTATTACAAAACAAAGCATATGTCATTCATTTATTTAGATGCAAACACAATAGAAAATAAAACTTTATGAACGACTCACAACATCATATAAAACGGAATCACATGTGATGTTAATTCAAAATCATTTTTATTTACAAAACATAGCAAATGTGAATCTTTTTTTAGTTGCAAACACAATAGAAAATAAAACTCTATAAACCACTCACAACATCATTTAAAACATAATTACGTGTGATTTACCTGGAGCGTCTATGAAATTCTCTTCTGCATCTGGATCTATAATAACATCATCCACATCATGGATTTCAGACTCAATCAAAAGATATCCAACGTCCACAACCGGAACAACAACCAGATCGACTTTGTTTAACTCATTAT
This sequence comes from Tanacetum coccineum, assembly GCA_026074375.1. Lineage (NCBI taxonomy): Eukaryota > Viridiplantae > Streptophyta > Magnoliopsida > Asterales > Asteraceae > Tanacetum > Tanacetum coccineum. The sequence continues at coordinate 16,743 of BQNB010021260.1, read as the reverse complement.
CATCCATATTTTCACGAATCGTTTAATCTTAGATCTCTTACGATCGATTAATCATGTGTTAGGGTTAATCGAGTGTTTTTTATTTTGATTGTAAGGTGAAAATTAAGTGTTTTTATGATGATTTGAAGGTTTAATTGCAGTTAGGGTTAATCATCGGTAGTTTAAATTGCTGGTGGTTGGGTAGGGAGAGATGTGTGTGTATTTTAGGGGGAAATATGAAGTCCATGTATAAATTTTGAGTTTTATATTTCCCGTATTTGCCCTTAGATGTAGAAGGTAGGTAGGATTTATCATTTAATCTCAACATTGGATTAAAATGGGATGGATGGTGAGGATGGGTTCATTTGATCTTTAGTGAATGAGAGGTCTATGGGGATCTCAACTCTTAATACTCCCCAGCAGTTGGAACGGGAGGTTTTCGAAGGTTCAAACTGAAGCGAAACTCGAGAAATAAAGCACTTGGAAGGCCCTTGGTGAAGATATCTGCATACTAAAACCGCGAAGGAACATGAAGAACACGAACTTGTCCAGAATCCACAAAATCACAAACAAAATGTATATCGATCTCTATATGCTTAGTACACTGATGTTGAACTCGGTTAGTGGACAAATACACGGCACTAATATTATCACAATAAACCAATGTGACGATAAACAATGAAGCATAGAGATCACGTAAAAAATTACGCACCCAAACAGTTTCAGCAACCATATTAACAAATGGAGCCGGATATGTCACAAGCTGAGGACCATATGTTGGCCCCAAAGAATTAGGTTTAGCCCAATTTAATGTTGATATTAAATTGGTGACGCACTCAATTGATGATGCCTCTCTTTACAATTTTTTGTTATGAAATTGTCTATAATTGATATTTTAGTTAAAATATATACTAGCAGGGTACTCGCGTGTTACGGTGGCGGGTACCCTGTGATTAACCGGAGAAAACAAAAAAGAAAATTGTCCCGATCATGCTCGGTTCACTTATTTTTATAGGTTTCAACCGGTTATTTCCGATTCATTTTTAAACGGCTTTTGCTTGCTAGTCGAACCGGTGGCCACTCCTGTTCCTGTTTGGACCTGTTGGTCCGGTCCGATTTTTAAAACTATATATTAGCATATAAATTGTATGAAACTTTCTGTGTTTTATTAGTTTGTACAATGTGTATAATAACATGTACTTTTGTGTTTAAAAATAACATTAATTAGCTTAAATTTTGGATTATATTGTAGCTTATTTAAATTGTACAATATGAAAATATTATTGTACTTTTTAGTAAGCAGTGTTTTAAGAATAATATTAAATGTGTTGACCAGTTAATAAATATTATTGTACTTTTGAGTAAGAGGTGTTCTATGCATGGGTTAATTGTGCATATTGTATGAATATTTGTATTATTGAATTTTCAACTTTTTCATCTATTTAATTGGTTATAAAATGTGAATATATCATTGTACTTTTAAGTAATGCTGTGTTTTAATAAAAGTATTAATTATATGTTAATTTAATGTTAGGGCATTAAAAAGTTGTACAACATATTTTTTTTGTTTATTTCAATTTTTAAGTTTGTAATATCTTAGTGTATTAAAAAGTTATACACTATGTATAGATGTTTGTATATTTGTGCATTTAATGTTTGTATGTTTGTATATTTGTGCATTTAGTATAGATTTTAAGCAATGGTTCACACGAAATGACATGCATGTGGATTGTGGATGACATATCAACATGATTCTCGTTGAATATATATATGTATTAGGTGACTGAATTATTGATATAACACACTTTCAAAAGGTTGAGTCATCAAATATAACTGACCGAACCGAATTGTTTATTTGGAGAAAAAATTCTTAATTTTATGTTTTCAAATTTATAAAATAAGAGGAGAAATTTATTTTTCACAAAACATAGAAAACGCGTTTATGTGATATTGTTTTTCATTATCAAGAAAACAAGGGGGTTTACAAAGAAAAAAAGGAAAAAATATATGTTTTGTAGTTTCCCTTATTAAGTTAAAAAATGCATGTTTTGTGTTTTATATAGAATTTTGTTAGAAAGCAATGATTTGAACGCGATCTCTGTTTTTCTTGTTTTTCATAAAACATTTTGTGGAAAACAAGATTGTTTTCCTCTAACTAAATGCACCCTTAATGTTTCTACAAAAATCGAATATTTAAAACTGTTACTACTCCCCCGTCTTAAAATAACTGTCATACCGACAAAAAACACACAATTTAAAAAAAAAATATCATCATTACAGCTTTCTATTTCTTACTTTTTGCGGAATGGCCGTTTTACCTTTAACTAATTAATTTCGAACTTGTTCAATGTTTGCAATAATAACGTCAAATAAAGTAATATGATAACTCGAACTAAATTTCTTATTTATTTCATTCGAAATGGAAATATGAACAATAAATATGAGATCGAAGTAGTTGTATCTTTCATATCTAGTTCACTATGTATGATAAATTGGACAAAGATTTCTTATACTATCAGATAATATATACTATCAGATAATATAATTAAGTTAAACATGACTTTAGTGTCAAATTTGTTTATAGTATATTGCAAAATCTTCAGGTGTATTATTTGTCTGATCATCTTATTAAATAGATCTGTCTCATTTTATATCCACTTTAGTGCACGCGTAATAAATGGTTATAAAGACTTTCAAAGAGTAGGTAGACAGATGCATTGTATATAAGATTTTTAAAATCATAAGAAAAGTGATTAAGAAGATCTAATCGACCTTTGGCATCATAATGGTTATAATCAAGGCTGTCAAGATTGCGATCTCACGTGGGATCGTTTTTGTCTTTGCAAGATCGAGATCGTAAGATCGGATCGAGATCGTAAGATCCTACCGATTTATCATGTTCTGTAAGCAACAGATAAACGAGTCAAACTATTTTTATTTCTACTCATCATCAAAGATAAATTTATATAATATCATTTTGAAAATGTCAAAGTTTAAATTTAAAATACCATAGTAAAAGTAAAACACAAAAAAGTCAAGTTTCAATCATCACATTCACGATTTAACGGAATAAAATTACATAGCATGCGTAATAAACGTCTCAAAACAAAATACATCACTAGTATCACTACAATTAAGCTATCTAATTTGAAACTTAAAGGTTAATAGTTAAAACTATGAAAATGTAAAAGCAAAAAAAAAACAATTATCTGTAAGAAACTTTTTGTTTCAGGTGACTAGAACATGAGAAGAAGAACCATAATTTGTTTCATGTAATTTCAGTCTGGGGTAGATAATTAGGTTTATTGATTAGAAAATCTAAAAATGAAACGGCAATACTTGTTACTGAGATCAGCGGACTCGTATTGTTCTTTTTTTGGCATAAAAAAAGTAATGGGCTAGTAAGTATGTAAGTCAATAAGTAACTTGGTAATTTAGTAAACTCGTATCGACACACGATCTTACGATCTTACGTGCGAGTTTACGATCCTACTTACGATCCTACCTCTGATGCGACCCTACACCGATCCTACACGATTTTATCAGGTGGGCACGTAAGATCGTACGATCTTACGTGTAAACTCGCGAGTTTGACAGCCTTGGTTATAATGATAAGGAGTTGGAATCCATAGTAAATCCCAACCACCATTTGGTAAGCATGACAAGGTTGGAAGCTTGAAGACTTCCAATACCGAGACACTGATTAGTTTTAGGAGAGCATACCTTTTCCCAAGCAACCTAAGCAATTATTTCGTTTTCTAAAGACCAGACCTATAATAAGTTACGTCTAAGCTTCTCTAGGTAGTTTATTACACAAATTGGAGCTTTAAAGAGTGAGAAAAATAGATATCAAGAGCAGCTAGACCCAATTTTAGGAGAGTGAGTCTACAACCATAAGAGAGTGTCTTTACTATTCAA
>BQNB010021259.1:34426-61678 GCA_026074375.1 Tanacetum coccineum | reverse complement strand
TGATCCGAAAATATAAAAATCACTTCCGAGAATGTAGAGAAATGATCCGAGAATACTAATACACTTCCGAGAATGCTGAAACACGGTAATCCATCACCAAATCCATAACGAAACAGCTCAATTATTCAAAACCGCTTCCAAAACGCTAATCGAGAGCTCAAATGCTTCAACCGAATCCACCGAATTTCATCTTATCATTCTCGAACGTGGAAAAAACTCACAAATCGACTCACTCGTATTCTCTAATGGCATATGATACCACTTGCTAGGTCTTGTTTATCTTGAATAATACATTATCAACCATGAAAGCTTAGAGAGAATAGGAGAGGAGGGAAAGTATTCAAATTTCAAATGTTATAAATGGAGGGAAAAGGGAAATGTTTATTACAAAAGCATCACCCTCTAATGATGATTAGAGGGGTATTTATAGGAGAAGGAAGGAGCCTTCTCTTCATTTATTTTTCACTTCTAGTCCCTAATCTTTGGTTATTATGCTATTTCTTTCTTTTAGTATAATATATCTAATTACAAGCTACTTTATTCTAACCAAAATAAAGACTATTAACTAAATATAACTAAACCACATAATCGACACTTTTTATGAACCTAACAGGACTGTTCCCACATATTTTTACCATTTTTCGCATAGTTTTCTCTGTTTTAAAACAGATTAGATATCTTTTAGTATTTGATCATGTAACTTGTTTAAACACTTGTTTACAAGTGATCCAATCTTTCCTCTCCAAGTGCAAGATAAGAATACTCGTAATCGTCAAGATACGATGTACTATAGATTAGTTTGTGCATACTTAAAGTTGTTACAATCTCGTTGTAATTTGTACATCAACCACATAACCTCCAATCTTGTGTAGTAGTTAGATCGGGTTAGTATTTTAGGTGTGAAAATACGTGTGTAAGCGGTTAGTATTTTAGTCCTCAAAATACACTTGTGAGTGATAGATCGGTTCTAGCTAAGATTAGAACTCGACATTTAGCTTAGTGTCAGAAAATAATGTAAGCGACAGGGTTTATGTGTTTAGGCCTTAAAACACAAGGTTTGTTATGTTGGGCCATAAAACATAATGGGTTTGGTTGTACCCGAAGAAGGACTCGATATTTTGCTTAGTGTTGAAAAATAATGTAAGCGACGTTGTAAGGTTTTCTCTGCCAAGAAGGGAGCTTGTTGACTAGTGAAGTAACTCTCGAGTTGGATACTCGGGGAGTGGAGTAAGGTGAAGAGGAGCTTTGTGACCGAACCACTATAAATCATCGTGTCCGGTTTGCGCTTTCTTTTACCTTTCGCTTTACATCTTTATTTACCTTATCGCCTTACATTTATATTTGCATTATATTTATATGTGTGTGTATTGTTGCTTATATTATTTGGATGATGATTGTGTCATGGATAGAAGTTAATATTGTGATTGTGTTATATTGCTATGACATGCTCTAGTGAATATAGATGTATTATTCACACTTCTCATATTGCGTCTAACTTAATCGATCATTTGATACAAAATGATTTAAGTTTTAAACAGAAACATATTCACCCTCCCTCTACATATTCCAAAATTGGTATCAGGAGCCACGTCGCTCTTATTTAAAAAAATAGTTTTTAAAATTGAGTACGATCCATGTATCAAATTAACAATGAAGGAAGATTAAATATGAAAAGTGTTTTGTTGCTTGACTTGTACTAGTTTTGTTGTTAAATACACTTAGGGCCCGTTTGGTTCGTAGAATGTTTTTTTAGGGAATTGGAATCTATCAAGGATTGGGAATCTTAAGGAATTGGAATGTCAAAATTCAAAATATGTCATGTGTTTGGTTAGGAGAAAGAAATGAAATTCCATGCTAGATTTCTGTTTGGTATACAAATAATAATTTTTTAAAAACTTTTTTTTTTACTTTTTTTATTATTTTTTTAATTTTTTATTCGTACGTTATTTAAAAAAATTGTTTTAAATTTTATTCTTACGTTATTTTTAAAAATAATTTTTTTTAAAAATTCTAAAAAAAATTTACTTTTTCTTTTTATGTATTAAATTTACCAAGTAAAAATTTACTTTTTTGAAAAAATTTACTTTTTATAAAAAAAATTATGTTTTTTTAAAAAAAAATTTTACTTTTTTAAAAAAAATTTACTTTCTATAAATTTTTCTTTTTCTTTTTAAGTATTATATTTACCAAGTAAAAAATTTACTTTTAAAAAAAATTACTTTTTAAAAAAAATTTACGTTATAAAGTATTAAATTTTTTTAAAAATAAAGTACGAAATTTTTTAAATAAAGTACAAAAAACTTTTAAAAAAATTAAAAGTTTAAAACTTAATTTTTTTTTAAATAACGCACGAAAGTATTGACGAGGGATGTGAGACGGAATGTTTAATTCCTTAGTACATGGATTTTAAGATTCCATCACTTTGTATAAGGAATATTTAATTCCTTAGTACATGGAATTTAAGAAAATTAATACATTCCAATTTCATCAGTTTTTCAACCAAACACGATTTGGAATTTGAATCTAATTCCAATTCCTTAACAATCCTAAAGAAACCTTGAACTAAACGGGCCCTTAGTATACTTGCTTGAAATAAAAATGATGCTTAAAATAAGTGTTATATGTTCGGTATCAAGTTTAATAAGTTTTACGCCTTTCCACCAAGTCACTAAATGATTGTGTACAAAAAATGGTGAATCTGTGCAATCCCTTATTGATTTGGGCAGTCCTTTATCTATTCCTGTTGGCGCCCTTATCAATCAGGGGACCATGTGTCTGTTTTGGCATATTTTTGTAAACTTAGAAAATTCATATAACATCAACCAAAGTCGCGTCACCTGCCATTTTAAAGGTAATTGAGTGTACTTTCATATATAAATACTTTCAAGTATTGATTATAAATTTAAATGAGTCAAAAATAACAAAAATACTACTTATTGTCTAAAACATTGAGTTTCGTTTTAACGTAAAACTTGTATTTTATCTTTTCCATTCGAGGCGGGCATTTCTAGTCGGTGTATATTTAAAAAATGTTGTATTTGACTTTTCAAAAATATTAAAATTGGTTAATTTTTTAAATGGGGGCAAAACTAATTCGTTTTCAAACAAAACCGAGCTAAGTATGTGGAAACCAGAAGGGAGGTTGAATAGTTTTACCGTTTTAAAATTTATTACTTTGATTATCTACTTATGTGAATTCAATTGATCTACAATAATTTATGTGATAGCGAGACAATAAATAAATAAGTAAATCCGGAATATAAATAAGTAAAGATAGAAAAGATAAAACCAAAGACACGATGATTTATAGTGGTTCGGCTATGAAGCTCCTCTTCGCCCTACTCCACTCCCCAAGTACCCAACTCGAGAGTTTTATTCACTATGTCAACAAACTCCCTTTAGGCGGAGAAAATCGTACATGTCGCTAACACTTTTTCCGGTACTAAGCTAAATACCGAGTTCTACTTCAAGATAGAACCGATCTAACACACTATGTATTTTAAGGCCTAAAATACTAAGATATCATACACATATGATAACACAAAACGAATGAACAAAGGAGGATAACTATCACAAGTGTGATGACTCTATTAAACTAATAACACTTGAAGCTTGATGTCTTCTTTATGTTCTTCACTAAAGAGTGGAATGATTGAATCACTTGTAATGGATTATAAAGCAAGCGTAATGATATGCAAGAGAGAAAATAAATATGTGCAAGAAAAGGATTGAAAGAAGTATTTAAAATGAAAGCATATGGCTCCAATTTATAGGCAATGTTCAAATTCAAATTTTGCCCCTAACAGCTGGCTACACGGATCCACGGATCTGTCGTAGCCTGGATCCGTCTTTGGTTTTGGTAGATCCGTGTGATGCAGCTGACAAGTTTTTTTTATTTTAGTGATTAACCCCAAATCTTAACAAAAGTTTCTTATGTACTTAAAAATCAGGTTTAATAGATTCTTCTAGAAGAAAATATTTCTTAACATGAAAATAGAAAGATTTTCCAGATTTGAGATGATTTGGAAAGATTGTTTCCATTTATGGTTAATCCTATTTTGTCTTATTGATTAATATAACTAGCTTATAATTAATCATGTGTTTACTTGAAATCATTTGATTAGTAAAAGTTTTTGCAAATGATTAAGTTTGTATGCAAGAAAAAATATTTTTCTTTGATCATTAACTACGCTTTATAATGTTATATTCATACTTTAAGTGATTTGTCATCGTCAAGTAAACTTATGACTAAATAACTTATTTAAGTAAACTTTTACGTAGTATGACATTATATTTGTTATTATCAAAACTCGAAGATCATTAAATATAAATATCGTTTTTACCCGAATATTTGTATTAACAATCTCCCCCTTTTTGATGATGACAAAATATAAACTCATATTTATTAAAAGTTACTAAATAAGTATTTAGTGGTTGAGTTTACATTTCTTCTCCCCCTTTTTATTGAAGCAGAAAGTGTTATAGAGGTGCGGTTGCAAAACGTATTTTGACGAATGCAAATTGACGACGTAACGAATGCAAAGAAAAAAATAAGCTGAATTTGCAAGTGCTCCCCCTCGGTGTATACTCTCCCTTGTTTGGGGCACCAAGGAATCGAGCTATGAAGGTGTGCTACAAAACAAAGTTAATAGACGAGTATATATATATATATATATATATATATATATATAGCAACAACACACGCATATATATAAACATAAACAACCACCATCATCACGACACAAACAATTAATAATGTTAATTCCCTTATAAGGGAAGAAACATAAAATTGGACATAAAGATAAACTAAACATAACAACTACTAGAAAAGTAAAATAAACTAGAAAATAAAAACAATTAAAACTAAAAATTCCAAATCTTGGGATAAAATCTTTTCTCCTGTATAATCCGATGTGCTGGTGATACACCAAGGTGGTTAGTGCGGAAAGTATGGTGGGTTGGATGAAGATCCAAGGTGATGTCAGATGTAAGAACATATAAAATGAACACCCTCTTGTAGGCGTTGGAGTTGCTCTATTTTGTTGTTACAACATCTACACAATATTAGATGAGGGTTATAATTGGTTGTTGGGATCAAGTAATCTAATTTGTTGTGTGAGGATGGTTTGTGGTTTTGTGAAGTGTGTTCTTGTATGTATTCAAACATGAGATGCGTTTCTCGTAGTAGTAATCTGATTTCACTTCGGGAGTTACTACAACATTGACATGTCAAGTGATGAAGGTGTGCTAGTCTTTCTTCCAAGACTTCAAAAGGAATGTTATTCGGGTTATTTTGGTTTGATTTGAGTTTTGAGAGATGCTCTTGTTTTATTTTCTTTATGAGTGTGGGTGTTGAATCATTGGATGAACTAGACATCTTAGAGAGCTAGTGAGATGAAGTGAGAGTGCGTGGCTTTGATTATGGTGATTATATGGTGGATTTGATGTATGCTTTGATATAGTGGTTCTTGGATTATATGAAGGATGTATTTTATCCTAAGGTTTAAGATCTTTGAAATATTGAATAAAGTGCTAAAAGTTAAAAATAGATTCAAATTTGGGAGCCTGAGAGATACACAGATCTACCTAATCAAAGCACGGATCTAGGCTTCCTAGATCAGCGAGAGGGCCAGAATCGACCAGAGAACGTTATAACACTCAAAAACTTTTAATCACATAATACTTAAGGAACTAGATTATAGATAGCAGTTATAAGCATTCCCAATCCACAAAATAACATAGTGTTACACATAGTTATAGCATGCAAATGTCACATGAGCATAATTAAATCCTAGAATAATTACTCATGGTTCCTAATTAATAAACTACCATTGATTAACCAATGTCTCTCTTTGAAGGTAGCATAGCAAAGGTGAGGATTGATTTGTGCTTTCCGCCGATGATAGTGAATTGGGTAGTTGAGCTTTTGTTACTTTATCCTTAGCTTTTCCCTTTTCTGTTTTGGCATTGATGGAGTTCATCACACAAAAATGTAGGAAAAAGTGCAGTTTGAAATGTGGACGAAACAACTTTGGATGTTTAGCAAGAACATGTCTATAGTGACGGGTAAGGAGCAAGCCATATGGCAATGGATAATCTTCACGAGTTTTGACACTTTCAATCTTGTGGGCTATGTAATAGGCAAGATTGAATTTTTTACTAGATTTGAGATTATAGAGCATGATAGCAGAGCATGCTTTTAAGGAGTTTTTGTGAGTATCAACACAACTGATATTACGAAGAATAAGTTCCCAATCTTGATGTTGGGATGAAGACCATAAATGATGCTTGGATTTGAGTGACTTTGACAATTTTGTGACATGGTGATGCTATTTTTGATATCTAGAATGTTTGGAATGTTACTTTGATAAGTAATGTGTTTTTCTCGATGAGGGTTTAGGAGATCAAATGAGTTTTCATTTGAGTAGATACAAGTTCCTTCACAAGGAATTTGTAGGATTTCTCTAAACTTTTCAAGTGTCATGGTAAATTTTTTGTCTCTAATGGTGAAACCAATAGATAAGGACAAGTCATTCACATTCCGAATAAGTTAGAACTTTTGATAGAACTCGATGATGAAACGTAGACAAATTTGTCCATTCAAAGTTAAGAGGCAATCGAATTTGATGGTTTTGAATTGTTTGACTGTGTCATTTCCAAAGGTGAAGGATGATTCGATGTATCTTCCTTCATGGATTAGACGATTTTGAAAGGTTTTAAAGGTATTCTTAACGTTGTTGGGAGTGGAATTATGGCGATGAATTTTTGGTATGTAGGTTTTGGTTCTTTTGTAGTCGGGCTTTATCATTCCAAGCATAATTACACCTATTAAATAGTAATTAAAATAAATAAATTATCTACATATATTAATGATATGCAAGTGTATGCATATGCATAAATTATGTGGAGGTGCGGTTTGGTTGACTCAATATATATATATGTAGGTATATATATGAATAAACTCTTGCATGACTATTTTACTATGACTCCACGTCGAATGTGTCAAAACTACACATTTATTGTATAATTCGAAAGATCATTTAAGAGGCCGTGATGTGCAATGAAAATAGTTTTTTCTTTGTATTAACAATGCAAGTATAATTATTTTTGAACAATAAAAAATGGTTGAAAATATGATTTGGGGTTTTTAAATGAAATTCATGTCCCAATATATTATATGCATTTGTAGATGACAAGTGTGATGTTTAGATGCTATATTGATATGATTTGGAGTAGATATAATGCTATTATCTCAAATCTTGGTTTTTAGTACAAAATTATAAAATCAAGACTTAAATTTAAGAAATGAGATGAAAGTACTTACAATAGTAGTTGTTAGTAACTTGAAATTGATGGATCTATGTTAATTATGGCTTGAAACGATCTTGGCGGAAGTGCAATCTTGGGTGGTAGCAAAGTTAGGTAGAGTTATATTATTGGAAGAGAAGAGGCAAGTGGTCCAATAGTTTAAATGTAGGGTATGTCTGACTGAGACACGGATCTACTAAACGTGAGGACGGATCTTGGTATGGTGGATCCGTAGATCTGTGGGAGGCTGAAAAACAGACAGAGTTTGATTTCCCATGAATTGAGTGTTAGTGTTATCATTTTGGCAATTGGGAGGCTTATATATGTTATAAATAGAGTGTGTTCAAATTTTCGGAGTCGATGTCCAAGTTTTGAGCATAACGTGGAAGTTGTCATGAGTTTCCCGATGGAATTTCAACGTAGTCGATCCTACTAGGAGTGTGTTATCTTTTAGCATGTATTTTTGACCATTGCTAATAACACAAATATTTTGAACATTTAGACGTAATAAAACATCGTCAATACAAGTGTGAGTTGCAATTCGATGATTATTCTTTTCGTCTTTATGATCAATTTCGTAATTTTCATGTAATACCAAACATGGTTAAACATGTGGACTTAGAAAATATCTATGGTCATTTATTGATATTTTCATAATCTATTAAAAATTCTAATCTCAATCTTATGTTCATGATTTAAGATTTGTAAATGAAACATGTAATGAGAATAAACATCTTTTGAATAATGATTATTTCTCCATTAGATTTCCGCTTACAATTATTTTTGGGAGGATGGAGATTCATTATCGGGGATATGTTCCATCATTCCTAATCCTAATCTTAAATAATTAAATTGTTCACGTTTTAAAGGCTTAGTTAATATTTCGGCTAAGTTATCTTCAGATGCAACTTTCTCGCTATAAATGTTGCCCTTTTGGACGTTGTCACAAAGAAAATGGTGACATATTTCTATATGTTTGGTTATAGAGTGTTGGAAGGGGTTTTACTTAATTCGATGGTGCCTTTATTGTCGCACATTATCAGAACGTCGACGAGTCGTGCATCGTAGTCGATGAGTGCTTGTTTCATCTATATTGCTTGTTGACACGCTTTTCTGGCAGAAACGTACTCGAATTCAGTCGTGTAGATAGCAAGGGCCGTTTGTTTCTTAGAGAACCAAGATTTTAAACAACATCCCATGAACGTACAAACGCCAGTAGTGCTCTTTCGATCAACGCAGTCGCCCGCGTAGTCAGAGTCAGCATAAACTATAGTTTCTATATCGGTTCCCTTTGGATACCATAATCCTCAATGGGTAGTCCCTCTAATATATCTAAATATACGCTTAATGGCTTATAAGTGGGTAGTTTTATGATTTTCTTGAAAACGCGCACATAAGCAAACACAAACATAATATCGGGCCTACTTGCAGTTAAGTAAAGTAAACTACCAACCATACCTCGATATTTAGTGCTATCTACGGAGTCGGCTTCATTATCCTTAGTAAGCTTGATTTCCGTCGACATTGGCGTCTTAGTTGGTTTGAAATCTTCCAACCTAAAATTCTTTAACATCTCCTTGATGTACTTGGATTGATTGAAAATATCTCGTCTTCCATTTGTTTTATTTGAAGACCCAAGAAGAAGTTCAACTCCCCCATCATACTCATTTCAAACTCATCGTGCATGATTTTTGCGAAATCATCACACAAGTTTTGACACGTTGATCCAAATATAATGTCGTCGACAAATAAACCTCTTTGATTTTGATTTCTTTGTAAAAAGTGTATTGTCGACCATTCCCATAGATTTTGATTTCTTTGCGAAATCATCACACAAGTTCTGATTTTGATTTCTTTATAGAAAGTGTATTGTTGACCATTCCCATAGAATACTCGTGGTTTAGCAAAAATGCTTTTAGTCTATCATACCAAGCCTTAGGAGCTTGCTTAAGACCGTACAAAGCATTTTCAAGTTTATAAACATAATTTGGTTTTTCAAAATCAATAAAACCTGGAGGTTGAGCAACGTAAACCTCTTTGTTTATAAACCCATTTAGTAAAGCACTTTTTACATCCATTGTTATAATTTAAAATCTTTTGCACAAGATAAAGCAAGAAGTATTCGGATTGACTCTAATCTAGCTATCGGAGCATATGTTTCATCGTAATCTATACCCTCTTGTTGATTATAACCTTGTGTTACTAATCTAGCCTTATTTCTAGACACAATTCTATTTTCGTCTAACTTATTCCTAAAAGCCCATTTAGTTTCTATAATTGATTAATTCTTAGGTAGAGGTACTAAATCCCAAACATCATTAGTTACAAATTGATTTAGTTCCTCTTGCACAGCAACAAACCAAGTTTCATCTTCCAATGCCTCATTGACATTCTTAGGTTCTATGGTTGAGATGAAACAAAAGAAATTACTTTTATTTTGGGCTTGTAATCTTAACATTCTTTGATTAAGATTTCTTATGACTTGTTCTAACGAGTGACTTTTAGACTCTTTAATGTTAACCACCTCTTCAACTTCTATGGACTTATTTTTTATATTATTATTATTTACTACTTTAATATTATTTTCAATAGCTTCTTCTTCACCAACATCATCATCAACCAATGGTGATAATTTGGTAGGAGGGGGACTTTCATCGAATGTCACATTGAGTGATTATTCGACTTTCATAGTATGTTTATTCAAGATAATATAAGCTTTGCTATTTTGTGAATATCCTAGAAAAACACCTTCGTATGAATTTGGGTCAACCTTGGTTAAATAATCTTTAGTATTTAGTTAGAAGCACTTGCTTCCGAATACTTTGAAATATTCTAACGAGTGTTTCCTACCTCTATATATTTCATAAGAAGTTTTTCCTAGAATTGTTCGGATTAGTATTCTATTAAGAATATAAGTTAAAGTGTCAACGGCGTTGCACCAAAACTTTTGAGGTATGAATTGTTCATTTAACATAGTCCTAGACATTTCTTGTAGTGTACGATTCTTTCTTTCAACTGCCCCATTTGATTGTGGAGTACGAGGAGGTGAGAAATTATGAGTAATACCTTGTGCATCACAAAAAGCTCCGAATTGAAATTCGTTATCAAATTCCCGACCATAATCCGTTCTAATAGCAACTATAGAACATCCTAATTGGTTTTGGATTTTCTTACGTAATATTTCAAATTTTTCAAAAGCCTCACTTTTGGTTTTCAAATTTTTTGTCCAAGTATATCTTGAATAATCATCCACTACTACTAAAGTATATAAGTTACCTCCGTAACTCCTAATAGCGGATGGACCAAATAAATCCATATGTAAAAGTTCTAAACATCTATTATTAGAAACCATATTTTTAGCCTTATGGCTTGCATGAGCTTGTTTTCCTATTTTGCAAGTATCACAAAAATATTTATCATATTTTAGCTTAGGTAAATTTCTAACCAATTTTTTGGATGACAAAGAGTGGATTAAACGCATATTTGCGTGACCAAGTCTTCTATGCCACAAGGTAGAGTTATCGTCTAACGTGGCAAGACATAATTTGTCTTGAGACTTATTTCCTAGTTTCATGACATATAAATCATTTTTCCTACTTCCGTTACCTATGATTTTATCATCCTTAGTTATTTCACTACCGTCTTTCGTGAATAAAATTCTACATTTATTGTCATAAATTTAACCGACACTAAGTAAATTAAAAGCTAAGTTATCTACGTGTTCTACATTTGATATAGTAAGAGAGTCATTAGAGACCGTACATTTGCCTATGATTTTTCCTTTTAAGTTACTTCCAAAAATAACATTACCTCCATCGTATGCTTTGTAAGTAGAGAATAGACTTTTGTTTCTGGTCATATGTTTGGAGCAACTGCTATCTTTAATCAATTTGTCCGACTCCAAACCAATTCTCAAGCATACCTATTGAAGCAAAAACAAACTCAAGTGCTTGGTCCCCAATGTCTCATGGGTCTAAAAATGTTAGTGTTGTACATCCCTTGCATTTTTTACATTTGGTTGTGATATTGAAATGGGATGCAATTTCCCATATGTATAAAACCTCAAGTTTGATTGTTATTCCAATTTATAGGATAATGATTTTGATAAATTGGTCTGCTAGAATTTCTTCTTGGTTTAGGTGTGTTGTGTCTTGGTTGAGAAGAATTATTCTTCTAGGTGGCGGTGTTTTGTATCTAGACTCGGTTTTGACATATCCTAAACCATTCTAAAGGGATGGTTTAAGAGGCGGTCCTTTTGAATTTTCAATGCTATTATGTATTAGTTTCTTTCTAACAATGAATAAATTAGATTGCGAATACATAGGTGGGCTAAAAAGGTGTTCTGCCACTTTTTGGCTGGTCGAAAGATCAACGAATCCATGAATGGTGGATCCGTCTGCCTTTAAGGTAGATCCGTCACATGCCAAATTGGTGGACGGCCCAACAAAACTTATTGGTTTTGTTCCGCTTGTTGACGCTTTACTTTTATCAAATCCTAAACCTATTTTACAACTAAGTGACTATTGAACATAAAGCATTTCTCTTAGTAAATTAGCAATTTTATCAAATTTGACAAATTTAATTTGAGTTTCCTTAAGTTTAGCGTTTTCTATACGAAGTTGTTGACATGACTCACAACCAATGTCAAATCCTTTATTTCTCTCAAGTTTCTTAATTTTATCATTCAACTTTAAAATTTCTTTTTTAAAAGCTCTCTTTTAGTTTTCAAAATTTTATTTTTGTTGATGATTTTTAAGCTAATTTCACACAAGTTATCATAATGAATTTGCATACTATCGTCATCAAAAGAAGAAGCATTTTCACTGTAATGAGAAGAGTCAAGAGTTACCTCATATGATGATTGAGCCATGAGACAAGTTTCATCGTTGGTTTTGTACCCGACTTCATTTTTGCTATCGCTCCAAGAACCCCTACCAAATGCTTTTTGATCCTTGTTTCGTGGAGGCTTTGGACATTCGCCAATGAGATGATTAGGATCACCGCATATAAAGCATTTCCTATCACTCTTTCCTTTCTTATCATCCCTTTGCCGGAATGACTTCTTCTCCTCACTTGGTTGCCTAACAAATCTACCTTTCCTTCTAAAGAACTTTTTGAAGTTCCTTACGGACATAGCATATTCTTCGTCATCGCTTTTGAATGTTGAAGTTTCATCATCACTAGACTCTTTCCTAGCTTTCAAATGGACTTGATCCCTTCTTTTTTTCCTTTGTAAATTTCGGAATCTTTTTCCATGACCACTTCATGTACTTTGAGATTACCGATGAGCTCGTCTAGAGTTAGTGATGATAAATCTTTTGATTCTTCAATCGTCATAACCTTTGCTCTCCATTTAGGATATAGAGCCCTAAGAAACTTCCTAACATAATTCTTGCTGGAAAAACCTTCATCAAGTGCTTTAAGACTAGTAATAATAGTGTTAAATCTAGCAAAACCACTATCAATAAATTCTTCTTCAAGGATAGTAAATTGTTCATATTGTTGAACAAGAAGATCAATTTTATTATCCTTTATTTGGCTATTACCTTGATGTGTGATTAAAAACGATTGCCAAATATCTTTAGCCATTTTACACATAAAAATTCTTTCGTATTC
Source organism: Tanacetum coccineum (assembly GCA_026074375.1). NCBI lineage: Eukaryota > Viridiplantae > Streptophyta > Magnoliopsida > Asterales > Asteraceae > Tanacetum > Tanacetum coccineum. The sequence continues at coordinate 48,754 of BQNB010021259.1, read as the reverse complement.
CTTTTTAGGCAAAGCATTATAAAGAATCATTTTAGCTTCATTACTTTTATCAAGTTTCTTTTTAAGTTCATTGGTTTGTTCTTCAAAAGGAACTATTTCTAAAACTTTGGTAACTTCGTTTTTGGCAACCGGTGGAAAATCACCATTCATGATAATATGCCAAAGATCTAGATCTTTTGCTTTCACATAAGTTTCAAATCTATTTTTCCAATATATAAAACAATTGCTTTTGAAATGTTAAGAATACGAAAGTATCGGTCACTTCTATAAATATCGTTAGATAGCTCGTTAAGTAATATTTTGGAAACTAAATAGGCTAGTTAAGGAAAATCCCATGACCTAAGCCATATCCGGCCCTATTGGATGTATAAATACCCTTTCCATGCTATGGAAAGGGTGTTGGTTAATTCATTTTTCTCATATAATCTAATGTTATTCTACACAAGTGTATATAATAGCGATGCAAAAAATAAATAAATAATCTATGAAGTATGAACAAGTAAAGATAAGAAAGATCAAACCGATGACGCAATGATTTATAGTGGTTAGGCTACGAAGCTCATCTTCGCCCTATTCCACTCCCCAAGTACCCAACTTGAGAGTTATCTTCACTATGTCAACAAGCTCCCTTTAGGCAGATAAAATCGTACACATCGCTTACACTTTTTCCAGTATTAAGCTAAATACCGAGTTCTACTTCGAGATAGAACCAATCTAACACACTACGTATTTTATGGCCTAAATACTAACCTATCATACACATATGATATACACAACACATAACACAAGATATACAAGATGAATGATTATCACAATCGTGATGACACAATTAAACTATTAACACTTGAAGCTTGACGTCTTCGTAAGTGTTCTTCACTAAAGAGTGAAATGAGTTGATCACTTGTAATGGATTATGTAACAAGTATAATGATCAAAGAATATACAAGATATAAAAGATGTGTGTAAAAATATTTGTCAAGAGTTGTCTTCAAATGAAGACTTAAGGTTGCTATTTTTAGGCAACTGATGCGGTCGTCGTAGGACTTCTACACGAAGTTTTACAACTCCCTAGACAGAGCACCTAATCGTTGTAGTAGTACTATAGGTAAGACTCGGGGGGTTGTTATCGTTCACTCGAGGAATAGGTTGGGAAGGCTTGATCACGGTCTAACAGAATTCTAAGGGTTGCGGGAAGATTATTTTTTTGTGTTTTTTGTTTTATAAAAGCAGGTAAAATCATATATTTGAGAGGTTGGTTTGGTTTTAGCTATTAACACAATATATAAATCAAGACTGTGTTTATTTAATCATGTATTACTCCCTAGATTACTTCTCCTAGTGTTGTTGCTTTGTCACACTTGTGATGATCTATGTAATTATTTCCTAAGTCATGAACGAATTACACGAACCCGCCGTCTATTTAATATTCCGTTAAGGCAACGCACAAGTAAGGTAGTATGAAGACTATTACAAGGCCCCTAAGAGTATATTAAATGCATTTGAAATATATTAATAGTGGATCAACCATATAAGGGGCAAGGTAGTATGAAGACTGTTACCCGATGGTATCCTTTCTACACAATCATGTTTTCCTAGACATATCAACAGCGATACAGACAAAAGCTGGTTTTCTAAGACCTAACATGCATATTCATCACAAGAAGCAACACCACTAAGATCTACATTCTAAGTTTCATATAATCATAAATAAACACAATAGAAGGTTTAGCCAAACATGTTAAAGATAAAGCAAGAACAGATAAGAATCACACAACAAGACATATTGAATGATTAAGATAGTCTTACTTGATTAAAACATGAATTGAAGAGAGTACAATAGGGTTTTGAGGCCCTAAAATCGTCCCTAACAGCTGCTAAACGAACTAGGGTTCGTCCCTTTCTTTTACTCTAAAGTTACACACTTAAAACCCTAAAAACGGATTTGTATATATAGGAAAATTGATACGACGACGTCGCGTTTTAATCGTGACGCCGTCATGAATAGAATATTCTAGATAATGGGTTGGGTCGTGCATTCTGACGCCGTCGTGGATTCTTGTGACGCCGTCTTGGTAAGAGTTGTGACGGCGTCACGTGTAATCTGTGACGCCGTCTCCAGCCGCTGAGAACATAATCTTAAGAGATGTTGGTGTAGGTCTGTAGTCTTGTCCGTTTCTTCTCTAAATGAGCCCAAGTCACGTGTATTTCCTCCAAATGCCTTCCAAATGCTAAATACCTAAAAAGGAACGATTAAGTACCTATTTTGGGCATAAATGCACGATTTAGGGGGTTAAACGACCCCGAAAAAGTGTATAAAATGACACCTCATCAAATACCCCTACACTTGGGATTTGCTTGTCCTCAAGCAAATGGGCTTTTCTACCTAGACAATAGCAATATGAGGGTCATTTTACCTACTCTTTAAAAGTATTTTACAACACAACCTTCTAGACCTCGTAATTAAAAGCACGAAAAGTATATACTAGCACCTCACATAAGTGTTTGGGATTCTCTCTTTCACTCGGGTGTATAATAAATTATAACATAAGGGGGAAACAATCATAACAAGAAACACACCTCCAACAAACAAGCGATTATTCATATCACAGGTTTTCTATTGATTTTGTAAAATCCCGTTAAATCATTTATAATCCGGTTTTAATCCAAAACGTGTAAAATCTCGTGAAACGAGAATTGCATACATAACCACAACAGCATCAAAATCACATCATATCCACTTAAGCTCCAACAACTTTCCCCACTTCATAATTCATAATCATTCATTCATCAAGTTCAACTACCCGTCAACATCATCCTCGACAGATAGTCAAAGCATAATAAAATCTATGGCAGTTTGGTTCAACAGATGTCCACTGATGCTTGGACCCAGAAGATATCTCATAGCGTTCTGTTTTCCTATGATTACACTGACACTAAAACAAATGGTAATATATGAGAAATGCACATTGAAGGTCCATTCAACTACTAGCGTAGTAATGAAAACTGTTGCTGCAACATTAAATGCTCCAGCAAATACCAGAACATACAAAGTTGAGACAGTACACAACATTGTCCTGAAGAAAGCAAACTTATATTAAAACTGAAAGGAAGCCTTTTCTTGCTTCTAACTGGTAGTTGGAGATGAAAATCTACTCAACTGTTGACGCATGCAATACTGCTAAAGAGATTTGGACACCATTGAAATGACTACAACAGGTGAATCATTGAACGTCAAGGACGTCAGACAAATCAAGTCTAGAATTTAGAAGTGTTGACTTCTCGAGATGGAGCATCCATGGAGTCTTATTACTACCTGTCTACAAACTGATGAATGGTTGACAAGGAACAACTTCCAATTTACGAACAAAGCTAGTGAATGTTCAATTTCATCACAACTTCACCAGAAAGTCAAGATTTGTGACGGTTAGTAAAAAATCAAAAGAGATAGACACCATCTCATATCACACACTCTTTGACAATCTGAACAGTAACAAAATAAGTAATGATAACTACTGAAGAATAGCCAAAGTGCAAATCCATTGCACTTCTTTAAACGCCGCTCACCCAAATACAATAAGTACTATCAAGCACCAAAACCTCCAAAGAACAAATGCAACATCATCTTCTATGAGACCTATGCCATCTTACCAACACCAAAGCAAAAAAGATCGCCAACCTGTTACACCTCACCCTCAATCTAATCAGTATCTGAAGAAACAGTGATCCGGAACAGCACAGAGGGATAAGATATTCCAAAAGAATTTGGCACTCCATGCAAAGTATTTCAGAAGCTCTAATGACAAACCTCCAACACAACCGTCGAACTCTTCAAACTCACCCAAACAAACTTAAAGATACCACACCAAGGTATAACAATGATAATTCATTCAGGCAGTTTTGGAATCAAAGGACAATGACCGTTGCGGAGCTAGGGAAACAGTAGGCCTTCAGTAGTGCAAACAAAATGGATACAGTGCTTTAACTGCAGGGATTTGGCCACTATGCAGAAGGAATGCCGGAAGCCAATAGCTGTTTAAGCTACTCGTATCACAAGGAATAAGATGAATGATGTACAAAACAGCTGAACAAGGATTTCACACAAGTTAGCAAGCTGATTGGTCTAGCGGACAAAGACGGAATAAGATGATGAACAAGAATTGGAAGCACATTACATTTCATGGCAAAAGATTTCTAGGTCTTAAACCTGAAGAATTCTAGTTCCTACTGAACAGCCATTGGAACATGTACAAAACATGAATGAAAATAAGTGTTGTATGCAACTGAAAGAGGACATTCGAGCAACTGAAATCCAATAATTAGACACATATGTTTGGAGAAGATTAGCACTGTCACGCCTATTCATCAATAAAGTAATATGATAATCAGTTGACACAAAATGCGACGCAGATATTGTTGATGAGCATGCAGCCTTGCTAAATTGATAAAACAAAAAATGCAAATTTAACTCTAGATACTGAGGAAAACAAAACAATTTTAAAGCAATTAAAGAAAGCAAACGCATCATTGACTCAAGAACTGAAGGAGTGCAGAACTAACCTTGATAAGACTGGTAAGGCTCTGGGGGAGGCTACTAGTTGTCAGGATAGTTGTCTGATTGCACTTTAGAACAAACATAATGAGTTTGAGAAGTACAAAGCCTTTAATGACCGGACGATTAATTATGACATTCTTCAAACAAAGTTAAATGAAACTCTAGGACTATTAGCTCGTAAAGACATTGACATAAAAGAAGGTTTAAAAACTAAAGCCTATGAAATTTTAGTTGTCAATCAGAAACACGATGAGTTAGTCAAAAAGAGTCTTTTAACTAAGTCACAATTTGAAGGTCAACTCAAAGAGAAAAGTAAGGTCATTTCGGATTTAAAGGTTAAGGAAGGAAGAGATATTGACAAAATGATTGAAATGGACAAACAAATTAAGTTTTGAATAAATACTTTATAAAAAAAAACGCAATCAATCAATTCAGACATTCATATGTTAGCACCAAAATGCGCAACATATAATGGTAGATCAACCTTTGCTAATCCTAAGTACCTCAAGATAGCTCAATCTGAAAAACCATGTTTGTATGAGATCCCATATGATACTTCTGATCATGCAAAACAAAAAAATTTATTTATTTTTTTTGCCCCAATAGGGAAGACACAGTGACTCTTGAAAAAGAGAGTAGATCAAAATTGAATAAAGACACAGTGAAACCATATGATTACACATATCAAAACAGTCTTTATGAAATTTTCAAACCACCATCCAAACCTATCTGATCATTGGAACTCGCTAAAGAAGTTAGGAAGACAATGGTTTAGAAAAATATTGGTAGACCACGCCACAACATTGCTAAAGACGTTGCCTTTTCAAACCCGTATCGAAATCCATTAGTAAAAGTAGAGAAAGCTTACGAAAGCAAAATGACAAAAAACAACTTTTAATCATATTAAAACGATTTGTGAACAAGCTTGGTCTAATCATACTAGGAGTTCTTTACGAACCCACTGTCTCATTGATATGAAGATTTAATAAAATCATTTATTGATGCCTCTTTCATCAAAACTATAAATGACAGTTATTGTTTTGTTCATGAACTAAAAGACGGAATGCAAGAAGACAATGAGTACGTTGAATCCCGTTGAAAAGGAATTTACGCACTTGAATCTAAAAGGCTGATTTTTCAAACATATATGACTACTTCTTCGAAGGAGGTGGTCTAAAGATGTTACATGTACATATTTGCATACTCGTCTGATTTAAATGCTATGTTGAATTACAATGCTTGTATCTTTATAAAGTCAAATAATGTGAATGTCTTGCACAAAAGCTTTCGAAACAAACTGAATCTGTTAACAAAGAAGTTCATAATAAGCTTTTGAAGAGTTTTGCTAAACTTGAAAACCATTCAATTTCTCTTGACCTTACTTTACAAACAAAGAAAAGAACAAATGCAAAAACAACATCAGATTGCAAAGAAAATGGATCAAATGTATTTCGAAAAGAACGTAAACAATATCATGAAATACAGGATTCGAAAGCTCAAATGCAAGACAAGAATATAGCCATCAGTGAGTTAAAGAAACCCATTGAGAAATGCAAAGGAAAGTCTGTGGAAATTCAGGTTGATAAACCATCTGTTGCTCGACAACCAAATGCTCAACGGATTCCAAAACCATCAGTTTTAGGAAAACCGACTCCTTTTTCAAATTCTCCTGAAATGAGAAGTTTTCAAACGAAACAGTTCGGTTAATAATACTATGTGTCGGATGGTTTGTTGTTAAAACCAGTCACTCAAACAGAATTGCCTCCAGATAGGAAACCATTGGAAATTACACTCGAATGTGCTAAACCACGATTGTATAGAATTGCCACCACCTACAACACAAAACTAGAACACCACAGTTGCCTCTTGTTTCTAAGGAATACTAAGCCTCACGTGTTTTCGTCTAAATCTACAGGAGTAAAATCACTATACAGTGTTAGCAGATGCTTAAACCAGGAATGTATAGAATTGCCATTACCACAACACAAACTAGAACACCAAAGTTGCCTCGTGCTTCAAGGAATACTAATCCTCGCGTATCTAAATCTACAGGAGTAAATCACTATACTAGTGTTAGCAGACCACAGCTTAAGTGCTATCAAGTTAAAGATAAGGTAGTGCCAAACAATAGTCAAGTAAAGTTTAAAAAGAAGGAAGTAGAAGACCATCATAGGATTTCTAGTATTTCTAAGAAAACAAAGTCTGTAACTGCGTGTAATGACAGTTCAAATTCCAGAACTTCGAATGTGAATGATGTTTGTGCTGAATGTGGAAAATGTGTGTTTAATTCTAATCATGATGCTTGTGTTTCTAGATACTTGAATGACGTGAATGCTAGAACTAAGAAGCCTAATGTAGTGCCTATTAGTGCTAGTAAACCCAAGAGAAAAGCGAACAAATCTGTTGCAACACCCCATAAGAAAACAGTTGCATCAGATACCACTATTCAGAAATCCAAGAGTTACTATAAGGAGTTGTATGAGAATACAAATCAGGAATGGAAATGGTGGATAGCTAAGAGATGTCCATCAGGATATAAATGGACACAAAAGCCTCTTAGGACCAAAAAGATATGGATGCCTAAGATCAGGAAAGATGATGTATCAACAAGTATTAGTCCCACTATAGACATTGTCTCTAGGATTACTAATGTCTTGAAGATATCAAATTCCTTAGGATCCAATTTGTCCAATGTTCCATCGTCCTCTAATTCTCTTGCAGATTGTACAACTCATCCTATTCATTGTTGACTCTGGATGCACAAAGCACATGACGGGCAATCTCAAGCTGTTGTGTAATTTTGTGGAGAAATTTCTGGGTACTGTTCGTTTTGGAAATGATCAATTTGCTCCAATTCTTGGTTATGGAGATCTGAATCAAGGAAATGTCACGATCAAACGGGTTTATTACGTCGAAGGCCTCAATCACAATCTTTTCTCGGTTGGTCAATTCTGTGATGCGGATTTGGAGGTTGCTTTCAGGAAATCTACTTGTTTTGTGAGAGATCTTCAGGGAAACGATTTACTAACTGGTAATCGTGGATCCGATCTCTACACAATATCTCTTCAAGAAACAACTTCATCAACTCCAATCTGTTTCATGGCTAAAGCTTCACCAACTCAAGCATGGTTATGGCATCGAAGACTTTCTCATCTTAACTTCGATTACATCACCTTACTCTCAAAGAAAGATATTGTGACAGGCTTACCTAAGTTGAAATATGTCAAGGATCAACTTTGTTCGTCTTGTGAAATGAGTAAAGCAAAAAGAAGCTCATTTAAGTCAAAAGCTGTTCCAAGTTCCAAAGGAAGGCTGAATTTGCTTCACATGGACTTGTGTGGTCCAATGCGGGTTGCAAGCATAAATGGGAAGAAATATATTCTGGTGATTGTTGATGACTATTCAAGATACACTTGGACTCTTTTTCTACGATCCAAGGATGAAACACCAGAAGTTCTCAAAGACTTTCTCACGATGATTCAACGCAATCTTCAAGCTCAAGTTATTAGTGTCCGTACTGACAGAGGCACAGAGTTCTTGAACAAGACACTCCATGCTTATTTCAAAGAAGAAGGCATTGAACATCAGACTTCCACTCCTCGAACACCTGAACAGAACGGCGTTGTCGAAAGACGGAACCGCACTCTTGTTGAGGCTGCTCGAACAATGCTCTCAGCTTCTAAGCTTCCATTATCATTTTGGGCTGAAGCAGTTGCAACCGCATGCTATACTCAGAACAGATCAATCATCATATCGACTCATGGAAAGACGGCGTATCACATCATTAATGACAGGAAACCTTCAATAAAACATCTTCACATCTTTGGTTGCATTTGTTACATAACTAGAGATGGGGAAAATTTGGATAAGATGAAAGAAAAAGGGGATCCATGTGTCATGGTGGGATATTCTACTCAGTCGAAGGGATATCGTGTTTACAACAAGAGAACACGCTTAATAGTTGAGTCCATTCATATCAAGTTTGATGAAATCAAAGAAATGATGTCTGATCACAACAGTTCAGACCTCGCACCACAACAACAAGAGATGTCTGTTGAAAATGTCACTTCAGGCCTCGTTCCTCAAGGATAAAAGGCGTTAGATTATGACAACTCTGGCCCCGTGCCCCCAAGACAAAATGTTGTTCCTACAGCAGAAAAGACAGATTTGTCACATCAAGGGTTGGAATTTCTCTTCAGTCCTTTAATTGAAGAATATTACACTCCAGCACACGGTCATGCTGAGGACAACAACAATGATCAAGCACCGAATGCATCATTTCAAGAAGATGAATTTATCAATCCTTTTTGTACTCGGGTACAAGAAACTGGTGAGTCTTCCTCACACAACATTGATAATACCGATGTGCATTCATTTTAACCACAAAGTCATGATTACCGATGGACCAGAGATCATCCATTAGAACAAGTTCGTGGAAATCCAACCATGCCAGTTCAAACAAGACGACAGCTTGCCACAGATCCTGAAATGTGTATGTTCGCGCTCACGGTGAGTATTGTTGAACCGAAGAACATTAAGGAGGCAATGGCTGATTCTGCATGGATCGAAGCAATGCAGGATGAACTTCATCAGTTCGACAGACTAAAAGTCTGGGAACTAGTCGACAAACCATTTGGCAAGATGATTATAAAGCTAAAGTGGTTATGGAAGAACAAGAAGGATGAAGATCAGACTGTAATTCGCAACAAAGCACGACTTGTAGCTAAAGGTTATGCTCAGGAAGAGGGTATTGATTTTGAAGAATCATTTGCTCCAGTTGCTCGCTTGGAAGCAGTTCGGATTTTCGTTGCCCACGCAGCACACAAGTCTTTTCCAATCTATCAGATGGACGTGAAAACGGCATTTCTTAATGGTCCACTGAAGGAGGAGGTTTATGTTGCTCAGCCAGAAGGGTTCGTTGATCCAGATCATCCAGAAAAAGTCTACCTTCTACCTTCTGAAGGAAGCTTGTATGGATTAAAGCAAGCTCCAAGAGCCTGGTACGATGAACAAAGATCAACCTCCTGATGTCCAATAGAGTCTTTATTAAAGGTAAACACTTGACCCACTCCTATTCAAGATACAATAACGGGGAGTGAAATTCAACTTGTGCAAATTTACGTTGATGAACATAAATTTGGATCCACAAATCCTAAAATATTCAAAACTGATTTGAAAAATTAATGCACCGTAGATTTGAAATGTCCTTAATGGGGAAAGAAAAATGATATATATATCATTTTAGACTTCCAGATCCACCAGTCCCCAAAGGTATTTTATACTCAGAGCCAAGTACGCTTTAGAAATTCTGAAAAAGCAAAATAATGACAACTGTCTCATCCATTGGTACACACCATTGGCTAAACAAAACCCAAACTAGATGTAATTTGGAGTGGAGAACCCTTAGACACAATCTTATTATCGTAGTAAAAACGGTCACTCAATGTACAGACATCTAGAAACCAACTTAGTGCAAGCAGTATGCTTATTGTGCACGTAATCCAAGCACGACCAAAACTCAAAAGCACCTCAAGGAGGTTAAAAGAATTTTAAATACCGAAAGGGTCCCTATTTACATTGACTCTGAGTATCCAAAGGGATTCTAGGCTTTTGAACTAACAGCATTTATTCAGACGCTGAACCTGTGCCGTATGCCTTGATACTTCTGGAAAAGAAGCACATCTTGTGAGGATACAGTTCCTCCTTTGTGATAAACTTGTAAGCTGGATGTCAAGAAACAAAACTGCACTGGCAATGCTTCACATAGCAAGTATGTTGGCGTTATTTTTGCAATTGGCTCAAGTAAATGTTATGATCGACACAACATCATAGATTATAGCTTCAACTACCGACAAAACACCGATGTATTGCGACTCTCGGTCAGCCATAGCCAATCTCATGCAACCCCGTACAACAACTCACGGACAAAGCACATCCATACTCGGTAAATCATATACATAAAGGACAGACAGGGTTGAAAATGGTATAATTTGAATAAGTATTTTTTAGTCCATAACTGAATACCAATGTATCGCATGTTTTACCAAAGCCCTTCCTGATGATCAGATTTTAAAGTAACTTGTCAGAAGGATTGGTATGATATGTTTTACCCACGGAACTGGAGGTTTTCATGACAAATGAGACTGCTTGAATATCATACACACATCACCATGTACATATTTTTGAAAAAAAAGCAAAATACAAAAATATAAAACTTCAAAAAGAAAATACAAAATCAGAAAATTTCCAAAAAGAATCTTCTCGACATGTCTCTTGGAATCGATAACATTTACGTGCTTAGAAATGTCGATTAACATTGACACAACACGACAGAAGGTGTTAAATGAGTTTCCGAGCGAGAGATTGCATGTCATTATCTAATTTCTAAATGGCTTATGAGAGCAAATGTAGTAAACATAACCCGGACTACAAATAAAGGAAGGTTTATAACTTATCCTCCCAACGAGAAAATTAACGTATCTCCGGATCTTTGAGACTGTTTCATACAAGACATTCAATTTTCTTTAGCTCAAAAAAATGAGAGTGTAACTTTCATTGCGCATTTACCCTTAACTGTTAGAAGAGAATTCCGTCTAACATCTGGTTTTTTTCAAGAAAGTTGAACACAATTTTCAAAGAATTTCTCGATGACACTTCATAAACTTTTCAAAATAGTTGGTCAACACACCCAACCCTCACGATTTTTCAAAAAACAACAATTTTTTTTCAATTGGTCCTATTATTGAGGGGGAGTTTTTCTCGAAAAACAAAGTTTTAATGTTTTCTGGATACATAATCAACAACGACATTCTTTATGTAATCAAAACATTAACAGAATGTTTCCAACCTATTCATGCTGAAAAAATTTTTCTCCCACGGAATATTCAAGACATATTTAATCATCACAAGGTAATTCAAAAACTAAGAGTATTTCATATTTAAAATAAAGGGAGAAAAGGTATTTAAAATATGATCTATTCGACTCAATGTCTGACAAGGTTTAATGGGTTCGATCTTATACCCCAAACGAACATCTTAATTATCACGACGATTCAGAATGTCATAAGGTGTTTAGGTTAGGAATCATCCTATGAAATCCATCCAGAAGCGTAGGATCTCTACCCCAAGGATAATCCAAAGTTAGAAATAGCAGTCCTTTAGGTATGATTGCGGAGAAAAAGAAATGGGAAATAATGCCGACTAATATAGAGTTAACACTGGAACAATCACAACAAGGTGTTGTAAAGAACAAAAAAAAACGTCTATTGTAAGCATTGAAGGTGGTTGAAGAATAAAAAAAAATGTCTGGATAAAGGGTCTAAAGGAAATAAGCCCTCCACTACAAGCTAAATGCATGTAAACTGGACAATACATATGCAATCCAAATACGAGATGATTGCTACGGTAATTGAAAACGACATCAATGGGACCCAGTGATGCAATGCACAACCCTTACCCAGCCATTCGGGTTTCCGTCAACAGAAACTTTGTCTCAATTGTCACGGAGGATACCACACGTTATCTATTGACCATTCTCACTCCGAATTGTTGATATGGAATAGTTTGCAATCTGCACCAGCCCTCCGAGTACTAAAACCAAAATGCACTGAGATCGAGTCTAAGCCAAGAGATCAAATCAAATCTCGTTAGGACACATTCTATTTCAAAACACTTGTTGAACATCATCAGGTTCACAAGCTGTTAATCAAGAGGTTTTGGGATTAAAATAGTTAGATGAAGTATATAATGTGTACGAGGAGTGCCTACGCAATACAATCATATGAGCTAATTGCCAGAACAATCAAGAAGTGATACTCTTTAGTATTACACAATGACTAATGGAAAAACCTTCCATGTCTCAATCAACAGCATTGCTAAGTTGGCTTACGCGATTCTATAATAATCAAACTTGTGACAACTGGATATCGCTTTTGGTCCATAAAATGAATTGACGGTTAGATGAATTTTGAAAAAAAACATGACCCTCTCGATGTGTTACCAAAAAACTCTTTAACAGTAGTTGAGCACGTCGAATGATTTTCAAATCAATTTTCTCGTTTATCACTAACATAAACTTGCAGGTCAAACGGTGGTAACGAAAACCTCAATCCCATTCAAATGCTCAATCTTCGAAGACATACCATCTAGAAAGTTCAAGATTGAAAGACAAAGACTTCCGCTAACTCTGATTTGAAGTTTTCAAGATAATGCAAAAGTATGAGCATGTTGGTCAAAAACAAAAGATCGCACGATGGCAAAGACGATAAAGACAATGACAAAGGCTTAAATATTCTAGATGCAAAGCATGAAGGAACATGCCTACAACATACAACGAAGACAAAACCAATACACTCAGCCATAAATGTACAAAAGCAATCTCACTAAGACTCATGAAGAAGTGGTCCTCATGAACTCCACTTCGGGGAGATTGTTAGCGGTGGGGGGCGGTGGGGCGAGAGGGGGGGGGTGTGGCTATGAGTCATTAATGAAGTATCGTTCCCGTGTTCAAGGAGACCACACTTCGGGGGAATTGTAGCCCCAATTTATATTGAGTCGAACAAGGAATGCTCCGGATCACGTACGATGGACGTTCGGTCTTTAATTAGTTAATGTTGTAACAGGATAAATCGGGAACGGGCTTGATTAGTTTAATCTAATAATGATATGTTTCAGGTTAAAATCCCAAACAAAACCCGAGCCCAGGTTCCTAGTTAAATATTCCCGCGCGTCACATTAAATAGTGTAGGGTGTAATATATAAATTTAGATATTTTCTAAATAACTAAATATATAAATAGATATTTTCAGTTTTACAATCTAATCTTTTCATTAATCAAAATATCCTATCTTTTTTCTTATTCTCGCTCTCAACACTCTCTCTTCTCACTATCTATCACACCCCCAAAATGTCGCAGCAGAAAGGTAACACCCCTAAAATGTCACAGCAGAAAGGTAATAGGGGGTGAGTGACTTCATAACATCATAACACACATAATAAAGAACGACCTCTATATGAGTCGTTTTGAAAAGTGGTCATTTGAATTTAAACAAAGCAAACTAAGTTTTTAAGCGAGTACATTACAATACTTAAACCCAAAAGTACTAGTAGTTCAAAAGTTACACAAATGATCAACATAATGAAAGAAAAGACTTCGTGAATGAGACACCATAAGCAAGCTATAGAAATCAAGCACCTGAGAAAAGCATTGCTAAAAGTATCAACAATAAAGTTGGTGTAGGTTTATAAGATTGTAAATGTGAACCACAAGATTTTAAAGCGTGTATGACAATATAACAGATACAAAGTCACACAAAATGCATTTACTATTGTCTAAACTCATGACACCGAAGCGTTAACTATAATCAAGAATAAAAGCCTATGCGGGTGCATAACCTGGGACACCCGCAACGTATCTCAAATGAAACTGCGCCCGTTTGACATGTACTCAGTCAAACCTGGCGAGGATGTCAATCCCAATAGATCTATTCATAACATTCGTGCTTACACGAGGTAATTAACGGTTCATGAAAAAGGGCGTACTAGAAGTCATATGTTAAGGGACACTTAGACCAATCCGTAAACGAGTAATTTGTACTTGTGTTCAAATGTAAAAATGAGCAATGTAATTTCAACCCGAGTAAATAAGTAAGTAAAATGTGGGGCTATGAAATCTCACATTAAGAGATGGTATTGACTATGGAAAATCAACAAGGAGTGTCGTCACAAATGACCGGTATGCAACCTATTTAATTATAGGTCGATTTAGAATAATGCAA
>BQNB010021259.1:0-31331 GCA_026074375.1 Tanacetum coccineum | reverse complement strand
ATTATCAAGAAAAACCATAAAAAGAAAGAAAAAGTTTTGAAAATAGGAAATCGGGTGTTTTATAACTTGTGACTTAGAAATTTTTCTACAAAGACTTTACTACTTCTTAAAGGATTAGTTTGGGAAATTTATTAAGTATTTGGTTATAAGGCATGTGATATTGCGTGAGGACAAGCAATCGTTTAGTTTGGGGAATTTTGATAAATGTAAAATACACATATCCATTAATACTTAAAAAGACCCAATTGAACCCAAAACAGACCAAAAATGACAAAAATATGCTTGTATTTATGTTTTGTGTGTGTAGGTACGGATATATCAAAAATCACAAGAAAAACCGTCAAGAACGGGCAAACACGGACACGAGAACGGAAGAGTGCACAAAAGCCGGAAGCAAAGCCAAAGAAAAGTCAACCCTCAGTCAAACAGTCAAAGGAAAGTCAAACAGTGGTCAACTACAAAAGACAAAACCCAAAAATAATCCACTTTAGTCCTCCAAGTTTCAGAAAAACTCACAATTGGTCCCTAAACTCTTATTGGGCCTCAAAACCCTAAATAACCCTACCCGGATACCAAATACAATTTAAAAGCCCAAAAGCCCAAACCATAAGCCCAAAATCCTAGCCCATTTCTTTTATATAAACCACAGGGGCTCAAACTGCCAAATTCTAAAGTTGTTTTACACTTTATCTTTGATAAACAATGACAAGGACGAGTTTTACCAAATCTTCAAAGTGTAAAACGAAATTTTACCAATTTCAGTTATAAAAGAAAAAAGGCGCGAAGAAATAGTTACTATTTACCCATCGTCCCCATTTTTCACCTAGGGTAAATCAAGGGGCAAGTCTCAATCAAGGGTCAAAAAGGACAATTCAAGAGCTCGTTAACAAGATGGCAGCGATAGATCAGTCAAATCAAAGTATTTCATTAGCTCACTCTCAAGCTCAAGCCACGTGTGACGAGGAGAAAGCACAAAGGGACGTGGGTTTTGCACTAATTACACTCAGTAAACAAGCACAAATGAGTCTCAAACGGATTGCCACGCTGGCAATCCGTGTGAGCTCAAATATGATCCAACGGCTATGAATCAAACCCCAATGATTGAAGAATCCAACGGCAATGATTGAGAGGAGCGTGCAGAGGAATTTAGAGGCCTAGAAGGATCTATGAGTGCCTATAAAAGGGCCTCATTATCACACATTTACGAGGGTAGTAGTTTAGTAGCTTATTGTAGTTTTTATTGCTTATTGTAATTCTCTATTTTTAAAAGCTTTTCTAGTGTAATTTCTCTTTTCATATTGTAATCAGCATCTTCTCTTAATATAAATCAAGTTTGTTTTAATCTTGTCTTTTAATCTTTTAAGATCTAAAATGTCTTATAATAGTCAATAAGCTCTCATAAGCTTATATCAGCTACTATAAGCTCTCATGAGTCTCTAAGCTTATTATTTGAGCTCAATTGATCTTAAATCTTACATAAACTTAATTAACAAGCTTAAAAATTCTATTTACCTTAACTGGTGGATTTAAGCTTTTGGAAGGAGATCTAGAAATGGAAGAGATCTCAAGGATTTTACTCCTAGCTTATTTATAAGCTAGGAGAGCTTGTAGCAAAGCTCTAAGAGCCATTATGCTTCTGTTAAGCTGAAGCTCTAGTAAGTTTCTTTTTAATCTCCTTGCTTTTAAATTCTAGCTTAAATAGTTGTCTTATTGCTTTATAACTTAGATCTGCTTATTTGCTTAAAGTAGTAGCTTATTTGTGGTTATTTCTATTTAATATTGCTTATTAGACTATATTGATCATCTGTTTTTAGCTAGCTAGTTATAAATCTTAGTGTTTTCATATCTGTCATTTAAATTTATAAAAAGCCAAAAATATAGTAGCCTAGTCTTAGATCTTAAATTTTAGCTTAATACAGTTGTTAAATTGTGTTTAAATAAGTTGTTATAAGCCCTTAGTTATCTGGTAGTCTAGTTTTCATAAGTAAATTTTAGTTTTAAAAGCTTAATCAATTCTGTCAAGTGCATAAAGGGGTGTTTGGTTTAAACTAATTTGACCTTAAAAAGTCAAGTGTTCTGGTGCAATTCATTT
Source organism: Tanacetum coccineum (assembly GCA_026074375.1). Taxonomy (NCBI): domain Eukaryota; kingdom Viridiplantae; phylum Streptophyta; class Magnoliopsida; order Asterales; family Asteraceae; genus Tanacetum; species Tanacetum coccineum. The sequence continues at coordinate 29,239 of BQNB010021259.1, read as the reverse complement.
GAGTTAGTTGTGTCATCATTTTAAACTGATAGATTAAGAGTTTTTAGAGTTTAGTTTTCAAAATTTCTAAAGTTATGGCTTAATTTTGGCAATTTAACACCAGGGCACTTTTACCTTCCTTTTAAGCTTGAGAAAATTTGATCTAAGCCTTCCAAGGCTTAGACCTTGCTTGCATTATGTTTTAGCACTCAATTTGAGTAAGTTTAGTGCAGAACTAAACCTCAAGGGTACCTGCACTATTGGTTTTACACTTGTGTCAATTGCATCAGCAGGAACTAAGTTGTTCCTGCTGTCACTTTTTAGCTTAATTTTTAGCTTTTAATTGTAGGATTTAGAGCTCCATTTTCTTATAGCTTATAGCTTAGTCATAGCTTAGTATAGAATAGGCTTTAATTTTCATTTTAAATCTCATTTGCTTTAGTACAATTTAGCTTAAAAGTCACTAAAAAACCAAAAGTACAAAAACAGTTGCAGTTAAGATTTAGCTTCTAAATTTTGATTTCTAGTTTAGAATGTTTGATTTTATGATTTGGATTTATAGACCACAAGTAGTTTAGCTAGTTTGCAAAGGCTTAAGGTCAGAAATTACTTTTTGAGCATTTGAGCTTATATAGTGTTTGAGCTTATTGCCTTGTTTCATGAGTTTACTACTTTCATTATCCATTTCAGTTGGTTTAAGATGTTCCTAGGTCAATTAGCTTTTCATTTCTAGATAGTACACATCATAAGCTTTTCAGAACACCTTTTGCTTTTTCATTTGAGCTTAATTTGAGTAGTTTACAGCTGATTTAGTAAAACCAAGGGTAAACCACTACATTCTGTAAACAGCTTATTGATAAGCTATTTTTGAGCTTATTATTGGTTTTCAGCTAATAGTATTTTCATTAAAGTTATTCACACCAGCTTGTTCTCCAACTTTGCTTTTATAAGTTTTCAAAAATAAGCACTTTTTAGGACTCAACTTAATTTGGGCTTAAGTGGACTAAACTTGTAATCGGGGTTGGGCCTCAGGGTAGAAAGTGTAACTTTTAAGTTTTATTTGTTTTCTCCGTTAGTCCTTTGTTTTGCACTGTTAGTCCTTTAAGGACTTGCATCGTTAGTCCTTTGTTAGTTATAGTTAGTTAAATTTTCAATTTTAATAAATAATTAGGTTTAGTTTTTAATTAGTTTAATTAAAGTTTAATAAAAAAGTAAAAATTAGGGATTTTATTTTTAATAAACTTCTGCACTTTTTCTTTTTCTAGTTTAATTTTTATAAAATTTTCTAGGTTTATATTTTTAATAGTTTTATTATTTTTAAGCTTTTAATTAGTATTAAATCTTAGAAAATTCATATCTTAAAATCTAAAAAGCCAAAAATAGTGATTCTTTTCTCTAAAATTTTCTTTTTCTTTGTTTTATCTAGGAAAAATATAATTTCAATTACTTGCTATTTTTTTTAGGATTTAATTAGATTTAAATAGTTTTTTTTATTCATAAAAAATTCAAAAATAATCAAGAAAAAATATTTTTCTTTTTCTTAAAATTTTATTCCGACCTAATTTAGGTTTAAAAATTTAGTTTGCATTTTTAGGAGTTAATTTTGATTTACTTGCTTATTTGTCACGTTTTATTTGCTTCCCGTTAATCTTTTTAAGAGCTTAATTGTTTTTAATTGTTCATTTTACTTGGAAAAGTCCCGTTTTTACCATTTTTAAATGTATTCTTATTCCTACACGTATTTTTGTTCTTTTCATTTTTCTTATTTTTTTTTGTACTTTTCATATTAAACAACTAACTAGAACGTTTGACTTTCGTTATTTTTATAACTTTAGGGATCATAGAACAAGATGCATTTCAATCCTAAAATGCTCCTAAAAAGGAAAAATTCATCGTCCCTAACTTTTTATTTATTCCAAACCAAGCTTAAAATGAAATCACCGTTAAATATGAGAACTTTTCACTCCCAACAATTATTACATATTAGGTAAATGTGCCATTTCGAATTTCAACCATCGATCAACGTTTTACAAAATTTTATGCTTCACGTTCCACCCGAGAATAATGAGTTTGAAGGCGAGATCATCCCATGTAGCGAATTTCGTCTTGGCACGTCCCAACCTTGTGGCTAAGTGACCAGGCTTTTGACACCCCACAGAGACTAGTATCGGGACTCACGGACCTTTGGTTTCAAAAACTCTTAGGTTTCCCGTTTATACATAGCTTATTTAGAAAAACTTAAAATGAAATAGTCTTAGTTCGAAAGCATATTTAAATTTAAGAAAAAGAGATTTTCCCTATATTTATTAAATCACATTTATTACACTTAATCATTAACATAACCATGATACATTGTAACCCTCGATCTTTTAGAAGGCTGCAACATCGGTTGTGAGCCGGCAAGATGCAACAAACTTTTATCGGTCTCGGATTATTATTCTCACTATGGGCTTTCTTTAGAAGGCTGCAACATCGGTTGTGAGCCGGCAAGATGCAGCAAACTTTTATCAGCCCACAGTTTATAATTATTATTTATCACATTTTTTTTGGGTATTTTACACTTTTTATTACCACGATATATAGAGAAAATTTCTTTTTGGAAAATTTAAGTATAAATTTGAACTAAGACTAAAATTATTACTATCGACTACATTTCAAATTCAAAAATTGTTGATTTAAGTTTAATTTTCAAAAATAGCACGTATTATTAGTCCGGTTAGGAGCTTATAGGAGAAAAAGCCACAAACTACACTTATGAGCTCTTAAGATTTCCAAATAATCCTTGTTTAGCATCCAACTCATACTTAACTCTATCATTTTTTGTTCTTCGCAAAGATCCGCGAACGCTTAGTCTAAAAGTTAAGGAACAAGCTAGAGCTCAACACGCTCGATCGAGTCAAAATTTATTCTCATTCTACCGAGCAGGAAAGTCAAAATTATGACAAAACACTTATTTTATTTTTGAAATTTTTTAAGTTTTTTCATTTTTTTGGTATTTTTGGTGGTAAAAACGGGATTACATGAAAACAACGGCTGTAGGCACAATCAAATCGAAGATCCCCCCATACTAGAATTAAACATTGTCCTCAATGTTTTAAGAAGGGTTTCTACATAAATCCTAAGCCATTTATTAATTATGCTAAAAGATAAACGTTAGTCGATAAGATTTGGATATCGGATTCCTAAAATGAAGCTAAGGATATGAAGCTCTTGTGAACGAAGGACAAAACCGAGAGCACGAGAGGCTTCAAAAATCCGGGAAATCCTAGACATATAATCACAAAACACAAAACACAGATAATGGAAGAGGCAAGCCTCTCACAACAAAAAAACACTTATTCATTACTACTAAACTAGCATACTACTACTACGATTATACTAGGATAAGCATGGGTTGCCACCTACGAAGCGCTTGTTTTAGGTCACTTAGCTTGACCCGATCCCCTCATACTTGAGCTTGTCAAGGGGGATAGAAATGGAGACACGAAACATCCAAAGTACGGATGTCCTCTCTATAAGAGCAAGGAAAAATCTCCATCGGGCTTTCAAAAATTTTAATGACTTTAAAAGCTTTAGTGCCCTTATGAGATAATTCCGGTAGAAGAGAAATATGAACTCCTTTAGAAGTTAGAATCCTGGGGTTGAAAACTTTTTCCTCATTTTCTGATGAAAACGACAGTAGAGTTTCGGACCCAGGAACTTCTTTGTGGAAAGGAAGTTCATAAAGAGGAGGATTAAAATCCTCAAGAATTAAAGAAGCAAAAGATATCTTCTTTACATTCTTATCCGGTGTTGCACAGTTGGTGACTTCAAAATGGCTCTTATGAATGAGTATACCCGGATTAAATACCTTGTCCTCGTTGTTGGTTGAAGACAAAGCATCAACCTCAGAAAAATCCTCATAGAAAACCAAGTCACACTCAGGGGAAGGAAGGAAATCACTTGATCCAGGTGGATCAAGTTCATCAATCAAGATTTTAGAATCTTTGATTTTCTCTTCCTTGGAGTAAAAAGGATCATCATAAGTATCATCATTAACAGTCTCAAGATCAAAAAGTTCATCATCATAATCATCCCATAATGGTGGGGATGAGTAATCAAGAGCAAGTTCATCGGCGAACATCTCGGGAATAGTATCAACAAGATCGTCATTAGGAGAATATTCATCAATCGAATCTTCGAGAATAGACTCCTTTTCCTTGATAGGATCATGGTTAAGAAAATACTCTATTTCTCGAAGATCGGATTCGACATCAAAGGGAAGATCATCATTTTCCGGTGGAAATGTGATAAGAGCTAGTTCATCGGCGAACTCCTCAAGAGAATAGTCGCTAGTCTCATAAATCAGGAGACTAGGTGAAAAAGAAGTAGTACTGCCACTTAAAGAATTATGAAAAGGAGGGAGAGGAGATGAAGGATTACTATTTCCCGGTGGAAACGAATCACTTGCGAGATAAGCTTCAAATTCTTCCCAAATTAAATCACTTTCTTCGATGGAAATAAGTGTCGGGAAAGAAGAAGAAGACTTGGTCACTGGTTCTGAAATCGTAGTGGGATTTCCACTGAATGGATTATCATGATATGAAGGGAGATCTTTAGTTTTATCAAGATTTAGAAAGTTCTTAATAATATCTCCCTCCGGATCAAAGATATCATCATTAACTTTCGGTGAAGTTAAGTCGGTATGAGAAGTAAGAGAAGAAGTGGGATTGCCACTTAGATGATTTGTTGCAAACAAATCTTTAAGAATTTCCTCATGTGAAGCATTATAGACATCAATCATGTTGATTGATTCTTAATGAGGTTGGGTTGAATAGCTTGAAGTGTCATGTCTCATATTCAAGGTTAATCTTTCATTACCGTCACGGAGAATCATTTCTTCTCCATGAACATCGATCAAAGCACGAGCGGTCCGTAAGAAAGGTCTTCCCAAGATGAGGGGGACTCGTGGATCGCTCTCATAATCAACAATGACAAAATCAGCGGGGAATGTGAACTTTCCAAACGGAGCAAAGACATCTCTTGCAATTCCGACCTGAGTATAAACTCACCGAGAGTGGCATCAAGTTGATGTTAGCACCTAGATAGGCTAGGGCTTTTCACTTGAGCTTACTAAAACCACATGGAATGAGAAATTTCCTAGGGTCTCTGAGTTTTTTGGGTAACTTCTTTAGGATAACCGCTGAGCAATTTTCATTAAGGGGTGTATTTGCCAATTCTATAATTTTCTCTTTGTTGGAAAGGAGACTTTTAAGAATCTTTTGATATTTTAGGATTAGAATCAAAGAAACGGCAAGAGAGATATTGATGTGAAGTTGTTTAAACATGTGCCAAAATTTGTGAATTTAGACTTCATCTTTCTCTTGTCGTTTCTCTTGGTTCATTCTAGAAGGATAAGGGATATGAGGGTGACGAGGATCCCTTTGGTGAACCACATAATTTCTTTGAGAAGGAGGTTTAGCTTTTTGGACGAGAGGAGGTGGGACCTTAATGGTAAACTCACCATGTTCCGGGTCCGTTAAAGTCTCCTCTTCACATTCATCCTCCTTCGGATTAATAAATGGAGGAGGCATAGGAACGGAAGGTCCATCAAGAACAAGACCACTTCGAGTGGTGATGGCTTTCAATTCACCCTTTGGGTTAGCAACGGTGTTGCTAGGGAGAGATCCCGAACCCGAAGTAGAAGCGGTGTTCATTTGGAAAAAGCTAGCCATCATGTTCTTAAGCTCATTGGTTTGATTTGATATTGAAGTTTGAATTGAATTTTGCATTTCATTCCTTAACTCATTTTGTTTGATTTGATATTGAAGTTTGAATTGAATTTTGCATTTCATTCCTTAACTCATTTTTCACATTGTTAATTTGAGCTTGCATGGCTTTTATATTAACATCATTCATTTTCTTAATTTTCTCCAATTCACTTAAAGGAACACTTTGGTTTTGTTGAATTGGAGCTTGATAAGTTGTATTTTGATTGAAATTGTTTCCTCGGTTATATCCTTGAGGTTGGCTAAAACGGTTTTGATTATTTTGCCTGTTTTGTTGAACAAAACCCGATGGTCTTGTTTGATTAGCCATACCTGGAGGACGATAACCAGAATTACCCTGATTGTAGTTACTCGTGGCTGTTGTAACGTATCCTTGAATATTATCCTGATATTCCGGGAAAGTGTTGCCATCGGCGGCGAGACACTGATAGTAAGGATGAGCACCACCGCAAGTAACACAAATTTCCTCAACGACTTTTACGGAAGCTGGAGGTAGGGTAGCTTGAAATTGTTTTAGAATAGCCGTCATAGCGGTAGTCACAGTACTCGTCTGCTGATTTACTGCATGAGTAAGTTTGGGTATATCGAAAGAAGAAGAATTACCATCACTTGATTTCACTTGAGAAACAATCAATTTGTTTCGTGAATTGAGGACCTTAGATTTGTTTTGGATAATCGTCAACACATCTTGAGTACTTCTTTCCAAAAGATTACCACCGGCTGCAAAATTCAAAGAATCTTGGTCGGCTGGGTTTAAGGCATTGTAGAAAGTATCAAGTTGGTGCAATTCGGTAAAACCATGATGAGGGCAAGGACGAAGGAGATCTTTGTAACGGTCCCATGCCTCATGAAACGATTCTCCAAAACGTTGTTCAAAGTTGGAAATTTCATTTTGGAGATTTGTCGTTCTTGAGGGAGGAAAGAATTCAGTGATGAATTTGGAAACAAGATCTTCTCAAGTGAGAATAGAACGAGGGGGTTCTTTTTCGAGCCAATGACGGGCTGACCCCGCAAGAGAGAATGGAAAAAGCATAAGCTTAATTGCTGAGTTCGGCACATCCTTGTATTTGATTGTGGAAGTTATTTTGTTAAACCAACGAATGTGATCATGAGGATTGTCTTTCTCAAGTCTGAAGAATTGGTCCGAAGTCATCATATTAATGAGACTACGCTTGAGCTCGAAATGCTGAGCAAGAATTGGAGGAACCGCGATTGCCTCCGCAAAACCCTTGGTGGGTGCACGGAGCAATTCCGCCATAGTACGTTGATCGACCATCGTATCTACGGGAGATTCTTCAAGAGAAAAAGGTTGCTTTGAACGTCTTCGGTTACGACATTTCGGGTTTGAAGTGGTTGGATTAAAAGAAGAATTACCAATGAGATTAGAAGAAGAACCAGTGCGCATGCACTAAAAATTAAAATATTTTTGGTTTTTCAATTTATTTAACAATTTATTTTAATGGACAAAACAAGATCGAATAACTTAAACCAATAATCGACAAGCTTCACGGTAGCTCTTTAAAAGAAAAAAGCACAAAGGAGCGGAGGAGTAGGAAAGCGTGAAGCTATTAAAAACCTTTCTCCTTTAGGGTCGGTGTTCCTCGGAATAACCCTCCTTATACCCCTCTTAGAGTTTGTTAAACTTTTAAAGGTGAGCCGTACGTCACATGTGACACTAAGGCAAGTTTTAAATCTTTTGATTGGGAACTTATTATGATAATGCTTAAGTTGAAAGCATTATATTGATGATGATTTTTATTTCTTGATTAAGGACAATTTTTTTATGTTTTTGATTTTTTCTTGATTTTATCTTATACTAATACTAATAAAAGAAAATGAAAAATATTTTTGTATTTTTGTATTTTTATAAATAAAAGAAAATATTCACAAACGGGAATGATAACTTCACGAGGGAAGGGTCTTCAAAAACTAATCTTCAAACGTATTCACGAAAATCGCACACACCTCCCCGGCAACGGCGCCAAAATGATTGCTCGTTAAATTCAACCTTTTAATTATATAAATATATAATAAATATATAAATAATAAGGCTAAATCAACGGTAAAGTATTCCGAGAGGCTTTTGAAAGATTCGTTTCTATCCAAAACAAAATCCCTCAAAAATCTACCCGGGTCGTTCTCCCAACGAGGTGCAAATTGAAAATCGAGAACGTTCGTGATCGCGTTTTTGAATGGTTAAAGATTTTTAGGTTGGGATTTCTAATTCTACGATTAAAATTCAAAAACGATTAAAGAAAACCTAAAAATGAAAGCTAAAAATGATTTAAACCTAAAAACGAGAACGGGATCGAAACCCGTTCTTTAAAAAACGAAATGGTAAAATTTTGACCCTACAAAAGCAAAATTAATTTTCCTAGGTCCTAAATGATAAAAAAAATTCTAAAAAAGAATTAGATTTTTTTGACTTTTTTATAATTTATTATGAATTAAAAACAGTTTTGAAAAGAAAAATTGATTAAAAATACTAAATAAATTGGGAAAAATCTAAAAAAATACAGAAAAGTACTTTGAGAGTTGCTGATTCTATGAAAAATAAAAGTGAGAAACCAGCTTATCTAAATAAGCTGTTATAAGCTGAAAATGGCTTATGGCTTAAAAGGGGCAAAAAGGCTATAAAAATAAAATGGGGTGAAACTTAACCAGATGGCCCTACTGGTGCCGCTGGTTAAGTGTGTGTTTGTGTGGGACTTGTATGTGTGAAGAGGGAGGTCTAGGGGTCGAATCCTTGGCCTCCCATTTTGCAAATTATTTTTTTTAAATTTTCTTTTTGCAAAATTATAAAACAGACAAAAATAAGAAAGTTTAAAAAAAACTTGAAAATAAGCTTGAATAAGCAAATTAAAAGGGCAGATTATGGCTATTTTATACTAAGGCTAAAAAGAAAACTGTTAAGCTACTTTAAGCACAGATAAGCTAGGCTAACAACTAAATAAGCTAAGGCAGAACCTACTCTACTCCTAATAAGAAAATCTAACCAAAATAAACAAGTGCAAATAAGCAGAAAAGCTAAAAAGGCAAATAAGCAAAAATGAGTAAAAATGGCAGGCAAACAGCCTAAAGGACCACTTTTGGGCTTATTTTTAAGCACCTTAAGGGATCCTTATGACTTAATAGGGTATACCTCTATAAATATTGGTCTATAAGCTTCTAAATTCAGCAATCAATTAGGAGTTTGAAACACTTATATGGCAAGAAAAAGTTGAATGAAAAAGCCTATATTTACTCAGTAGCTGCTGAGTTGGTGTTTTGAAAAGACAAAATGGTTACTTTTAAGCTTAAAATAAGGTGATTAAACAGAACCTTATGAACAAATGACCTCAAAACAGATAGAATTTGAACCTCAAAGAACAATTATCAACAATAAAAATTGAGTTTGAAATTCAGAATAAGCTAGAAAAGCATTTTGAAAAAAAACTGTTTTTAAAAGAAGAGGACACTTAACAATATTATACAGTTTTTGATAAAAACAAAAGGAAACCTAAAAGTAACTAACCTACTGCATTAGACTCTAAAAACCAATGTTGCAAAAATTGGCCTAGGCGGCCTTGTAATCGCCGATTAATCGCTACTCGGCCATACACCTTGGAAAATAAGGCAAATCGGGTGAAAAATCGGTCTGGTCAAAAATCGGTAAAAAATCGGTCAAATTGGTCAACGAAAGTCAAACATTTTTTTTTACAATGTGACTTTGAATTGTTAACTGTTAACTTTTATTATCTAGGTCTATGTTTTGAACAATGTAACTTTGAACTCATTTAATTTTAGTGTATTTAAAGTGTTGTATCCATCTCATGTAAGTAACTTTGCTAAAATGGGTTGACTCGGCTAGCGCCTAGACCGATTACAGGCTACAGGGTGGTCGACCGCCCGGCTAGCGACTCACGATTTTTGCAACATTGCTAAAAACAACACTTAAAATAAGACTCAAAAGTTGCTTTTAAAAAGGTAAATCAAATAAGCACTTCAAACTGTTTTGTGAACCACAGTTTTCAAAGACACTTAGAAAAACTTAAAATATAACTCAAAGACTTAAAAACTTGGAAAAATAGATCAAAAACAACTTACAAAGGGCTGTCAAAGATAGCCAAGTGACCCAAATGGTTTTTCACACAAAATGACCTACTTTGACCTCTTATCTCAAACACCCCTTTAACTTTTCTAAATCAAATTTTAAGCTAAATTAGACTGATTTAAGCACAAGATTTTGAAGACAGATAAATATATAAACAAAGTAAGCATGAATAAGCAAAATCCAAACAAAAGTAAGCACCTAAATAAGCAAAAAGTCAATAGGCAGATTTACTAAAAGTGGACAGTTTAAAGGAAAAACTTAAACAAGTAACATATAAGCAACAAGTAAAGACAAATAAGCATATAAGGACATAAATAAGCAAGATTAAGCAGTAGATAAGCAGAAATAAGCACTTGAATAGTAAATAAGCAAAACTTGAAAAATAAGAAAAAGAGAACTCACAAGGGTCCAAGCTTTTGGCAATGATTCAAAGACTCAAAACCAATCCTATGTGCTTCCCATAAAGCTCTAAACCAAGGCCATCAAAGATATACCTTGCTCCTTTGCTTTGACAGTTTCCCTTTTTTGTGATTTTTTTGGTTTTTTGACAGAAAAGAAAACAAGCTTTCGAATAAGTTTTAAATGACTCAAAAACTTATACAAAGGCTTATAAACAGTATTTAAATGACAATTAAGGTAAAAGACATTATTTAAAGAAAACTTGTAAATTTCATTAATCTAAAAAAAAGTACAATGCTTGGAATTTAAAGACAGAAATTTAAATGACAATATATTAAAAATGCAGTATTTAAAATGGTACAAATCTTTGTTAATACAAATACATGGACTTAACAGAAATTCGACAAAAGACTAAATGCTATTCTAGTCCTATTTTTATACTTAAAGTCCTAAGGTCTTGAGCTCCTTCTTGTGTTTCTTCTGAGAGTGCTTCAAGCATGTGTGTTTCTTGTGTGAGGTAAAAGCCCAAAGCGATCTTGTCCATCAATCTTTCTTGCTTTCCAATCCCTACAATCACAACCCTTGATTTCTTGTATTTTGCTTTGGGCCGTGTAGCAGATAGAAAGGGAATTTGGCCTTTTGGTCTTCATAATGTTTAAATGGGTTGACCCGGCCTATTAGATGGGTACGGGTGGGCCCATTTAACATTTCTTCAGTTTCGGCTTTGACTTTGACCCTTGACTTTACGGGGTTGACTTTGACTTTGACTTTGGTTGACTTTGTCTTTTTCACGCTCTTCCATTCCGTGCTTGGTTTTGTCGTTTTTGCTTGATTTTTTGTCCTTTTGTCGGATATCCGTTCCCTGCACAATATAAATGAAAACATACAAATACAATGTATTTTTGGTACGTTTTTGGTCATTTAAGTTTGGTTTAAATAGAAAATGGTATGTATAATTAAGCACATACCAGTGAGGACAATTATCAAAGAGGAAGTTAATGCTCAACTACCTCAGATTCTTCCTTAAGCAATCTCAGATGTTGTGATATGTGCAAAATACACATATCCGTTATTGCTTAAAAAGACCCAATTAAACCCAAAATAGACCAAAAATGGCAAAAATATGCTTGTATTTGTGTTTTGTGTGTGCAGGTACGGATATATCAAAAATCATAAGAAAACAGTTAAAAACGGGCAGACATGGACACGAGAACGAAAGAGTGAACAAAAGCCGGAAGTCAAAGTCAACCTTGGTCAAGCTTCAGTAAAAGAAAAGTCAATTCATGGTCAACAGAGTCAACCCACAAAAAGACAAAACCCAAAAATAATCCACTTTAGTCCCTCAAGTATCCTAAAGTTACACAATTGGTCCTTGGGCTCTTAATGGGCCATTTCCCTAAAAAACCCTACCCGGATAACAAAAGCCCATAACAAAAGCCCAATTTACAAAACCATTAACCTTTCAATAAACCACAGGGACCATTCTTGCTTATTTTAAAAGTCAAAATATTACTTGGTCTTTTGATAATCAAAGAGAGGGACTAAAAATGCCATAAGCCTAAAGTTTAAATATTATTTACCCGTTTTCAGTTAAAACAAGCGGGAAAGTGTGGCACTATTCACCCATCGTCCCCATCTTTCACCCAGGGTAAATCAAGGGGCAAATCTCAATCAAGTGTCAAAAAGGGCAATTCAAGAGCTCGTTAACAAGATGGCAGGGATAGATCAGTCAAATCAAAGGATTTCATTAGCTCACTCTCAAGCTTAAGCCACGTGTGATGAGGAGACAGGGCCCCACCTAAAAATAAAAAAAAAAGGGGGGGGGGCGTGGGTTTTGCACTAAACGCACTAAGAAAACAAACACAATTGAGTCTCAAACGGATTGCCACACTGGCAATCCGTATGAGCTCATTAGTGATCTAACGGTGGACAAGAAGGAATCAATGATTGAAGAATGATCAAGGGATGATGTTGATAGGCGCGTCTAACAGATTAGAGGCCTAGAAGGATCTATGAGTGCCTATAAAAGGGCCTCATTATCACACATTCAGACACGTAGTAGTATTTTAGTAGCTTATTGTAGTTTTTATTGCTTATTGTAATTCTCTATTTTTTTAAAAGCTTTTCTAGTGTAATTTCTCTTTTCATATTGCAATCAGCAGCTTCTCTTAAATATTATCAGTTAGTTCCTTATCTCGTCTTTTAATCTTTTAAGATCTAAAATGTCTTATAATAATCAATAAGCTCTCATAAGCTTGTATAAGCTACTATAAGCTCTCATGAGTCTTTAAGCTCATGATTTGAGCTTAATTGATCTTAAATCTTACATAAACTTAATTAACAAGCTTAAAAATTCTATTTACCTTAACTTGGGGATTTAAGCTTTTGGAAGGAGATTTAAAAATAGAAGAGATCTCAAGGATTTTACTCCTAGCTTATTTATAAGCTATGAGAGCTTGTAGCAAAGCTCTAAGAGCCATTATGCTTCTGTTAAGCTGAAGCTCTAGTAAGTTTCTTTTTAATTTCCTTGCTTTTTACCAGTTCTAGCTTAAATAGTTGATTTATTGCTTTATAACTAGATCTGCTTATTTGCTTAAAGTAGTAGCTTATTTTGTGCTTATTTCTACTTAATATTGCTTATTAGACTATATTGATCATCTGCTTTTAGCTAGCTAGTTATAAATCTTATGTTTTAATCTGTATATATTCTATAAAACGCCATAAAAATATAGTAGCCCTAGGTCTTAGTTTTAAATTTTAGCTTAATACAGTTGTTAAATTGTGTTTAAATAAGTTGTTATAAGCCCCTAGTTATCTGGTAGTCTAGTTTTCATAGTAAAATTTTAGTTTTAAAAGCTTAAATCCAATTCTGTCAAGGCATAAAGGGTTGTTTGTTTAAGCATAGTTTGACATCCCCCCAAAAAGTCAAATAACTTGGTGCTAATCGTTTGAGTTAGTTGTATTCTCATTTTACGATTAAAATTTTTAGTTTTAAATTGAGTCTTCAGTAGTGTAGTTTTCAATTATCTAACAATATTTGAGCTCTCTTATCACTTCAGCACCAGGGGCTGGTTTTCCCTTTTCTTAGTTTGAGAATACTTGATCAAAGCCTGAAGGTTTGGGAATTTGCTTGTACTAAGTTTAAAACACTTCATACGTGAGTGAGTTTAATGCAGTAGAGACCTCAAAGGATTCCTGCATTTTTGGTTTGTACTCTTGCAAAGTGCATCAGCAGGAACCTAAGTTGTTCCTGCTGTCACTTTTGGTTTAATTTTAGTTAGGTAAACTTAGGTCTTAGGCTCTAAAATTCAAGTAGGGAATAGAGTAGATATAGCTTAATATATAATAGGTCTTATCTTTCATTTTCTAGCTTAAATTCCTAGGTAAAATTTAGCTTAAAAATCACTAAAAAGCCAATAAACCAAAAACAGTAGCAAGGTTAGATTAGCTTTAAATTTTTGATTTCTTAGCTTATAGTAATTGCTTTTATGACTTAATTGAGTAGCTTATAGTAGGATTATTTAATTCTGAAAAGCTTAGCTTCTGTCTAGCTTAATTAAGTAATTGAGCTTAGCTTAATTTTAAGTTTTTTGAGTTTTATGCTTAGTTTTTAGTATTTAGCATTAATTTCAGATAGTGTTAAGTGTTTTCAGCAAAGTTTTCTTTTCATTTTTAGTTTAAATACATCATAAGCTTCTTAGATCTCCTTTTGCTTTTCAATTTAAGCTTAAATTGAGCTTGTTTTAGCTGTTTAAGTGAAACCAAGGGAAAACCCCCACTTTCTGTTTTCATCTTATTGATAAGCTATTTTTGAGCTTATAATTGGCTTTCAGCTAGAGGTGCTTTTGTTAAAATTGTTCACTACCACTTGTTCTACAACTTTGATTTTATAAGTCTTTCATAATAAGCCAGTTCGAAATTGAACTTATTTTTGGGCTAAATGGACTTAGTTTGAAGTCGGGGTTGGGCCTCAGGGTAGAAAGTGTAACTTTTAAGTTTTAATTGTTTTCTCCGTTAGTCCTTTGTTTTGCACTGTTAGTCCTTTAAGGACTTGCATTGTTAGTCCTTAGTTAAGTTTCTTTGTTAGTTTAATAATTTTAATAAATAATTAGGTTTAGTTTTTAATTAGTTTAATTAAACTTTAATTAAAAAGTAAAAATTAGGGCTTTTATTTTTATAAAATTTCTCATCACTTTCTCGTTTTAGTATAATTTTTATAAAAATTTTAGGATTTATATTTTTAGCATTTTTTATTATTTTTAAGCTTTTAATTAGATTAAATCTTAGAAAATTCATATTTTAAAATCTAAAAAGCCAAAAAATGTTTTTCTTTTTCTTAAAATTTTCTTTTGTCCTAACTTAGGTTTAGAAATTTAGTTTGCATTTTTAGGACTTAATTTTGATTTACTTGTTTATTTGTCACGTTTTATTTGTTTCCCGTTACCCTTTTTAAGAGCTTAATTGTTTTTAATTGTTCATTTTTACTTGTTGCTTTTATTTGGTAGTTATAGATCATCAAATCATCTATTTTCTTATTCAAATCATAATCCAAGCTTAAAACGTGGTTTCAATTGCACAAGTCGTTGGGGAAACGACCCGGGTGATCATTCTTACCCGGTTTAATATACGTATTATATATTATATTATATATATTTTTAAGAGTGAATTTTATCAAGGGTAACTTGGTAATTTTCTTAATTGCTCTTAAGGTTATATTAGTATATATATTTTATAGTGTATAAAACTATCACAATCAGTTTTTGGCGCCGTTGCCGGGGACTTGTGTTAAAGATTCCGTCGTTTTACGTTTGTTGATTTGGTTTGAAGATCCTTTCGTCCTCGAAAGTTTTATTTTTGTTAAATATTTCAAAAATCCAAAAAAATAAAAAAATAAAAAGTAAAAAAATATTTTCTTTTTCTTTTTAGTATAATTATCATAAAAACATATAAAAAAATCAAAAATATAAAAAAATTGTCCTTAAAAAAGAAATAAAATAAACAAAGTTGGTAAAAGAACACCAACATATAATACTTTCAATTGAGGTATTATCATAAATAAGTTCCGGTGAACTTGAAAAGTTCCCAAATCGAACCAAAGATTTAATACTTGCCATTTGTGTCTCTTACGAAGTACGGCTCACCTTGAAAAGCAATTTTTAAGAGTTACCGTGAAGTAAGTTGATTATTTGGTTTAAGTCTCTTCCGTGTAATCGTTAAAATTCGTTGTTAATAAATATTCAAAAATCCAAAAAAATTAGTGTAGAATTTTTCTTTCAATTTTTAAATTTTTCTTGATTTTCTCTTTTTAAGTGCATGCGCACTCGTTCGCAAGCTCGTAACCGTAACCGTCGTCAACAACAACAAACTCCTCCGGTTGTTGTTGAACCTTTTGATTTAGAAGAACCATTTGTGAATCACGAGATCACAATGGCCGACAATCGTACCATGGCTCAAATGCTACAAGCTCCCATCGAGGGATACGAAGATGCAATTGTTGTTCCACCGATAAATGCAAACAATTTTGAGCTTAAACAACCTTTGATCAATCTTGTGCAAAGTAATAAGTTCACGGGTAGACAAGACCCTCATAATCATCTTCGATTTTTCAACAAAGTCACTTCAACGTTTAGACATCCCGAAGTTCCGAACACTTCGATTAAGCTTTTGCTTTTTCCTTTCTCTCTAGACGGTGAAGCCCGAGATTGGCTAGATAAGGAACCTCCTAGATCAATTCTCACATGGGATGACCTTGTTTTAAAGTTCATAAATCAATTCTTCCCACCTTCGAAAACAACTTACCTTCGGAATGAAATCACCACTTTTTACCAAAAACCAAATGAAACCTTCAACGAAGCATGGGAACGTTTTGAAGGACTTCTTCGTCAATGTCCTCACCATGGTTTTTTGGAATTACACCAACTTGATACCTTTTACAATTCTTTGAATACCAATGATCAATATGCCTTAGATTCCGCCGCGGGTGGCAATTTTCTATATAAGATGCCTCGAGAAGGTTTAGCCATAATCGAAAGTAAATCAAAAGTGCGTTACTCAAGAAGTCGTCCAAATGATTCAAGAGCAATTACGAATGCTCCGTCTTCTACTTCTTCACCTTCCAATAATTCTTTCAAAATTCAACAAATGGCCGCCTTACTTGAAGACAAAATGAATATTCGAATGAACCGTTTAGAGAAAGCGAGTAGTGAAAAGAATGCTACGACTCCTGCTACCGTCAAAGCAGTCAAGGAAGTTTGTGTTACATGTGGTTCAAACCATAATTTCAACAATTATCCATTAACAAGGAACGATTTTCCCGTTTTTTATGATAACATTCATCAATTCCAACAAACCGCCGCCGTTGGCAATTTTGTTCAAAGAAATCCTCCTAATTTGGTAAACCAAATGAGACCACCGGGTTTCAATCAACCAAATGTTCAAAGCAACCAAGGAAACCAAAGCCGATATCAAGGAAACAATTTCAATTCAAATCAAAACCGTGGAGGTCTTAAGCAAAATCGTGGTAGGAAAGTGAGATCAACCAAAACCGTCAACCAATCAAGGAGCTGTTTATAAGCCCACCATACCAACACCAACAAATTCCAAACACTTTGGTCTTATCAAGATTTTACACTCCCGGTTTCACAAATTCAAGGTGTTTCTAAAACGGATTTTGAAAGTTATGCTAAGGCTAATGATGCGAACATGAATACTTGCATAAATGAAAATTGGATAATTTTCAAAGAAACCAAATGCTGCCGCTCCCTCAATGAGTTTACAATGATTCTCAAAAGAAGCAAGATGATTTTCAGAAGATGATGCTCAGTTTCATGCAAAACTATCACACCAACCAAGCTTCAAGTTCATGTTTCGTTACCAAGCGAATACATTCCTAAACCCTAGGAACGAAGCCAAGATATTACACACGAAGGGGTGCCTCATATACAATCAGCGACTATATCAATATCACCCGCCGTGTGGAAAAAAAGGAAAACCCTGAGATGCACAAAAGGATACCGAGCTATCTCATAGCACGACAGACATTCCACCCGCCATGTTGTCCAATGTCTTAGAGAAAAGATCATCAATGAACCAATCCTCTCCCTCGTCCGCACGTCTCTTTTACTCAAAAGACCAAGATAGTTTGCCTACCCTTCAAGATTTGCAAAAGAGATAATTTTCGTTGAAAAGGTTGCATTATCCTAGCTTCAAAGTTTATGGCAATGTTTCCGTTATCTTTCTCTTTTGAGCTAAGTTCGCGGTATGCTCTCATTCATATGCCGAAAGTTTGCTCCGATGGTCAAAAAGATGACATTAATAACAAAGATTAAGTTATCGAGTTAACCAAGAACCTTTGAATGAAAATTGTAGGCGGGTTTGTTCCCAAAAAAAGCTTCCAGGAATAAGCTAGGTGACCCCGGTCGAATTTATATTCCATGTGATTTTTTCGGGAGTTTGATAATTGCTTAGCCCTAGCGTTTAGGTGCTAGCTATAATCTCATGCCTCTCGTACATTTGGAAATGCTGGACTCCCGGGCCTAAATGATACTTAAGATGGTGTTTAGAATAGCCGAATAGAAACATTTTCCAACCATCCGGTGTAAGCGAAGTTAGAGAATGTTTTTGTCAAGGTAGGAAAGTTCTACTTTTCGGCCCCCCCCCCCCCCCCCTCCCGACAGTTGTGTTCTTGATTTATAGCCGATCCTCGATTACCGTTTTGATACTCGGTGAGGACCTTTTCTTAGATAGCTCATGCTTTAATTGAAGTGTACGAGGATAGATAACCGGCTTAGAAATGATTTGATCAATCCTTAAACCTTAATTTGGTGTTACTCCTTCTATTTCATACAACAATCCCGAAGCATGGAAGGGAAAGTTGATCTTATTGATGTTATGTGTGAAGAATACTTAACAAGAAGTCTTAGATTTTTCCGACTCAGTTGCGTATGGCAATCCTTCTCCCGGATACGATCCAATTGTTTCAAATTCTTCTCCAACTCTCACTCCTTTCGGGGATAGTGATTTTCTACTCTTGGAAGAAGCTGATACTTTTCTTGCTATAGCCGATGATCCAACTTCACCGAAAGTTGATGCATAGCGTATTATGGTCACACGAGGGGACATATCTTCTCGAATCTCTTCTCAATAGTGATCCTTCGCCTTTACGCTCTTGCTCTTCGCTCCCCAAGTTACTTACCACGAAATTAAGGAAAGAGTTAAAGTTTGGAAATCTGTCTGATTCTTCAAACAATGAAACCTCCTGAAGGTTGAACTTAGGACTTACCACCTCTCTCGAATACGCATTTTTAGCAGAGAGAACAACAAGTTGTCCTGTTATAATTGCGAAAGATTTGAGCGATGATGAAAAGAACGCTTCTTCATAAGGGTTTAATCCCCGGGAAAGCAAGCAATTGCTTGGAAGCTCTCTGACATTAAGGGTATTAACCCGGAATTTTGTTCTCATAAAATTCTAATGGAAGATGACTATAAACCAGCGGTCTAACATCAGAGAAGGGTTAATCCAAAAATCCATGATGTCATTAAAAAAGAGGTTGAAAAACTTCTTGACGCTGGATTGATCTACCCAATCTTGAATAGTCCTTAGGTGAGCCCAGTACATATAGCGTCCAAAGATACAGAGGAATGGACCGTTGAGTAAAACAAATGATGATAACGAATTAGTGCCAAAAAGACTTGTCACATGATGGAGAGTATGCATAGATTATCGTAAGTTGAACGAAGCTACAAGAAAAGACCATTTCCCTTTGCCGTTCATGGATCAAATGCTTAAGAGACTCGTAGGAAATGAGTACTATTGTTTCCTCAACGGTTTCTCGGGTTATTTCCAAATTCCAATTGACCCAAATGACCAAGAAAAGACCACATTCACCTGCCCATACGGAACATTTGCTTATCGCGCATGACTTGTTGTTTATTGCAATAGCCACAGGCCCGTTTCTAACAGGTGTATGATGGCCAATCTTTCCATGAACATTGATTGAAAAAAGACTATGGAAGAAGATCTTCATGGATGATTTCTCGGTTTTTGAAAATTCTTTTTCTACATGCCTCACCAATCTAGAAAAAATGCTTAAACAGTGTGAAGATACCAACTTAGCTCTAAATTAGGAAAGAGCATCTTCATGGTGAATGAAGGGTATCATACTCGGATAGATACTCTGAAGAAAGGACATTGAAGTCGACAAAGCTAAAGATATCTCGGTGTGATTTCTAAGCTACCTCACCCAACCACCGTTAAGGGAATTCGAAGTTTTCTCGGGCATGCTGGTTTTTATCTTTGCGAGTATCAAAGATTTGTTCAAAGATCTCTCGCTCCCGTATTACCATCTTTCTAGAGAAATAACCCCGCTTCCTTTTATCTTCTGTGGACCTGATTGTAGAGAGTATGAAGCCTTTCAAACATTGAAAACCCTGCTCCCCCGCTTCTTCCACGCCCTCCCCCCTCCGCCCTAGACTCCTCTCTCTCCCTCCCATTCGCTCCACCCAACCCCATCCCCCCTAGGCCAACCTTTTAGACAATCCATGTGTCGATGCAAGTCCCGATAATGCAATAGCGCTCGCGCCGTTCCCTAGGGCAAAGGCCACAGCCCCCTTGAGAAGCATTTCCCTAGCACCAATTATTATGAAAGTAAGACAATGACCAAAGCATAAACGAATTACACAACAACAGAGAAAGAGATGCTTGCGGTAGTTTACGCTTTTGAGAAGTTTCGATCATATCTTATCATGAACAAAAGTGTTGTTTACACGGACCACTCCGCATTGAAATACCTCTTCAACAAGAAAGATGCTAAAGCAAGATTGCTTAGATGGGTCTTACTTCTTTAGGAATTCGATTTTTCAGTGATTGATACCAAGGGAGCTGAAAACTATGCAGCCGATCACCTCTCTCGTCTTGAAAACCCGTATGAGAATGTTTTTAATCCTAAGGAGATTAATGAAACTTTTCCTCTAGAAACTTAATACAGTGACTTCTCATGTTTGGACCAAATTACCCGTGGTTTGCGATATAGCAAATTACACGCGGAAAATTTTTCATTCAAAGAATGTTCACCCAACAAAAGAGGGAAGTTTTTTCAAGGATGTATAAAGCATTACTCTTTGGGGATGGATCCCTCTTCTATTTCGTACATGTACGATCAATCATCCGTAGGTGTGTATTTGCCAAGAAGGCTCTTGAAATTCTCAAGTGGCTTGTCATGAAGGAACTCCCCCACCGCCACGGGGCCATCCTTAGTGCTAATTATCACCCCGCGCAGGAAAGTATTTGAATGCCAGTTTCTTTTAGCCTACAAGAGTATAAGGGATGCTTCCACGAAATTGGACCTCAAATACTTTGCTGCTCTGCATTGTCAAAGAACAAGGCATTCTCATTTCACCATCGTGCCATGGAGCCAGGCACTCACAAAATGCCCTCTCGCACTCTGCGTTGGAAATTTTTGATGTTTGGGGTATTGATTTTATGGGACCTTTTCCGTCGTCTAGATGAAACAAATATATTCTAGTAGCCATCGATTGTCTTTCCAAATGGGTTGAAGCCAAGGCGCTCCCCACCAACGATGCTAGAGTAGTTGTCAAAATTTTAAAATCCCTTTTCTCCCGATTCGGTGCACCAAGAACGCTCATAAGAGATCGTGGGACCCTTTTCTGTAATGACAAATTTGATAAAGTTATGTCTAAATATGGTGTCACACATCGTCTTTCTACCACTTACCACCCTCAGACTAGTGGTCAAGTCGAGGTGACGAATCGTGGACTCAAAAGAATCTTAGAGAGGACGGTGGGAGAAAACCGCGCCTCATGGTCAGACAAGCTAGACGATGCCTTATGGGCTTTTAGAACCGCTTACAAGACTCCAATTAGATGCACTCCCTACAAGTTAGTTTATGGAAAAGCATGTCACTTACCCGTCGAACTAGAACATAAGGCATATTGGGCTCTTAAGCATGCCAACTTCGATCTCAAGATCGCGGGTGATCATCAAAAGCTTCAACTCTGTCGGTAACCTTTGATCACTTCACTTCATTAACCTTAACAAGAAAATAAGGAAGAAACTAGGAAGAATTGTAGAGAGAGAAAGTGAGAAAACTAGAGAGAGAGAATGGTTAATTTACTTGCAAATGGAATTCTTACAAATGAACCAACACCCTCTCCTTCCTTGGAGAGGGGTATTTATAGTGAAGACTAAAAGGCTTGCATGCCTTTAGTAATTCTACGGGCCGAGCTCGGGTTTACTTGGGCTTTCGCCCGATACACGTGACCAATTAGATTACAAATAAGAGCCCGTTTACCCGTCTAGCCTAATACAACGTATATTAATTTAGTGACCGAGACCTAATATAATTATGAACGAACTTCCATTGTTCGAATCTGTAACACCCCCAAAAATACAACAATGCAGCGGAATACAACATGGGGTGCTACTTCATAATACACAGCGCTAGATACAAGAGAACGACCTCTAAATGTGTCGTTTGTAAAATAATCTCGTTGATTTAATCAAAATCTTGAATTTAATATACATTTGTCCCTATAATTTGCATCACAATGAAAAGCATGAATGTAATAGACTCCACATGCACTGCAAGAAATCCGAGCATATAATTTCCTCTGAGAATAACATGCTTAAAAGGTTCAACATAAAGTGGTGTGTTATAGGTTTCTGAAAATCCATAAACGTAGTTCCCAATAAATGTATCTCGCCCCACTGTATCATTACAGTGTATATAAAAACGTTTAATGACTACTGTCTATCCACTGATCATAAATATTGTGGGACCATTTAAATCCTTATGTCCTTCCAAAATGTAGGTGTGATTTTTAGAATCAAGTAGCTGTAAAATATGCAAGACCATTTCTATCCCCAATTAGTCCCAAATTTTTCGGTGTCAAAGTTGGGGATCCCAACTATATCCAAAATATGTATTGCCACTTTATTCAAGTGTGTATAAAAACCATGATTACCATTACTTTAAGTTCATGAACTGTGACGTAGACTTGTATGTATGCCACTTTATTCAAGGCACAGTAAAAGTGTACCCATAGTAGGTGTTCCCTCCAAGAACACCCGGGCGATAATAAAGAATATGTTCCCCCGTTACCGGTGTCCCCTCCAAGGACACCCGAGCAATAATAAAAGAATATGTTTCCCCCGTCCCGGTGTCCCCTCCAAGGATACCCGGGCAATAATATGTATATGTGATTGTTGACCCCGCAGGCGCCAATCCAATCGTAATCCGACATGGTATAACGTTCGTTCCCGGTGATAGCTAGTCACCCGAACGGGGATTGTCAATCCCAAATAGATCTATCTTATAACATTCGCCGCTCACCCTCCAAGTTGATTTGACAGTTCATGAACACTAAGCTAATCCATAATCATAAATTATAAAATGCGTTTACGTTAAAAAAAGTAAACCAGTTTTGTATCTCCTCGCGGAGATATATAAATGGTATGTAAACATACAGGTAATTACCATGGTAATTGCGTTTGTAAACAAGTATGCAGAAGAGTTGAAATGAGAACGTTAAACGTGTTAAAATCAAACCGTAATTGAATTTATAACAAGCATGTTCTCACCCCAACATATATGTAAAACATATCATGTAAACGTGGGCTATTGAATCACCTTGAGTTGTAAGAACGATTGATAGGTAGGCATCTAATTCACTTTGATGATGAAGAATGATTGACAGATAGGCATCTAATATGCACAATACGAACGGAAGATGAAGCTGCCTGACCGTGAAGATGCAGCTTAACTTTAACGGCTCAAGTCCCACAGCCTAGATAAGTGTTTGGGTTTCCCGTGTGAATTGTTATGTCACGCAACCGTTGGATAAAGATTTATGATTTATCGTTGGATAATGGGTTTGGTGGTTGGTTAAATAAATAAATTGAAAATATACCCAAAGTGTGTAATATATATTCTATATATATTACATATGAAAAATAACCCTTATATAATTCTTACCGTGAATTATATCATAAAAACGATCAACCCGAAGATTTATGAAAAGTATATAATAATTTGCAAGTATTATATAAAATGTGTGAATAAATAATTAAACCCAATTATTTCGACAGCAATTCAATTGGTAACAGACTTTGATAAAAGCAGCAAATGTCTTAATTTTCCCCCATTACTTACCCCTTCCTCCTCTCTCCTCTACCTCTCCCTCCGATGTTTATGATGACCGTTCATAACCATTATAAAATATAAGATTAATATTTTTATAAATTATGTTTCGTTTCTTTGAAAGTCGTAATCTAAAACAGTCGTCTTAATGTAAAAATATAGTTTTCGCTCGTTGTCAAGTTATGATGTAGTTATATTTTAATATATCTTTAAAATATAACATAGTCCTTTTATCGGTTTCCAAAATGATAGCAGTTTTAGTGAACCATTAATAAATATAGAAATTGTTATAACATTTCTTCATGACCTTTCATGCTTTATATACGGTTTTCCGTTTCGCAAACTCTACGTTTTCCCTTAATCAATATTTGTTGCAATCATTCGCCTTCCAATATTTCAAAATGCCTAGTGTTTCAGATATTATCATAATATATGATATTCTACGTCCTCTCTCTGTATAAGTCTAAACTCGCTAAATAATAATAACTCGCCTCTCGCCTATTTGAGAGAGAACCATTAACCACCATTATTTATCCGGTTTTAATATATATAAAACCTTATGTTATATTTAATTGTCGTTTTGCATTTAGTCAATAGCCAATTTATGTTAACCCAAACGCACCCTTACGGTTAGTCTGCTCACCCAAACACACCCACTGTGGTTCTGATCCGCGATCCAAAAAACCCCTATACGGCTTTTCTGCCTATAACCAAACACAACCTTGTGTCATTTCTGCTATCCCAATCGCACCTTATTGCGTTATTCCCCTAAACCCAAAAACCCTTTTTGTGATATTTCCAACCAGACGCACAACCAAAACCCACACAGCCTAATCAGATTATGAACCACACGGAAACCCTAAATCTGAGTAATAAAATAAAAAAATTAAAAAAAAAAAAAAAAAAAATGTGGGTTTTTAAAACCAAAGGGACCCTAATTTGCTATAAACCAATCGGACCCTGGTGTGGTGAAACCCTGAGCCAAAGCACCCCTACCAGCGAAAAAACCCAACCAAACAGCCCCTTTTATATTTTTATAAAACCATACAAACACCCCTAGCTGCTATTGAACAAATCCGAACGCACCATTGGGCTATGTGTTAAACTAAACGCCCACTGGTTGTTTTTTATTACAATCAATATGCACCCTCGTGAAAATCAAAACCCGAGGACAACCCTTCCCCGGCTATACCCGGCTGTCCACATCCAACTCGACACATCCCCCGTGGCTGTGGACCCGCAACCCAACGCGACAATCCCTCCGCCCCCGGCTGTCCCGTTGTTTGACAGCCAACACAAACCAACCCCCCTCGCCCCGTGGCTGTGCAACCCAACGAACACCCCCCCATGCTGTTATAACCTTATCTCGACACACACCCACCCCTATCCACAACACAACCCCACGCACCCTCTTTGGTGGAAATACTAACCAACCGGAGCCTTTTTTGGTGGTGGCCGCCACCCACACGCACCCTGTGTGGTGGCTGCCACCCCCCTCTCGCTGCTGCCCCGACCCCACACGAACACCCCCTCCCCTTGGCTGCTACGACGAACCAAACGCACCCTTGTGGTTCTACCGATACAACCAAACGCACCCGTTGCTGGTGGTTATCTCCTCTCACCACGCGCACCCTTGGGAGGTGGCGGCTGTGGTGGTGGTTTCGGTGGAGATGGGGGCGGGGTGTTGATGATGATAGTGATGATGGCTGGTGTTATGGTGTGAATGACTGAATTGGCGGTGGTGTGGCAACGGCGGTCGAGTGGTGGTGGTGACGACGCGTGAAGGAGAGTGAGGTATCGGGTTGGATAGATCGGCTCACGAGGGTGCATTCTTGGAACTCGCCGGAAAAATCCGCCGGAATAACTTTTCGGACCCCGGATTGTGTTTTACCCTGGTGGCGGCGCAGTGGTTCCGGCGGGCTAGTATTCATGAGGGAGAGAGAGAGTTATAAAAGGGGAGTGTGTGTTTATATTAGAGAGTGAAATGAAATATAAGTATAAAATTTATATATATATATATTAAATGTGGCAAGTTAAATAAGTTGAGGGGTTAAAAGTGTAACATTTTTATTATAGTTTTGATAAAAACGGTTCGGGACTCATTTGAGCGACTTAACGGATGATTCAACTCTCGAAACTTGCGCCATTGTTTTCCGAATCATTTTTCTGATAAAAATGAGTATTCGCATGATAATATTTCATAAATATTTTATAATATTTAATAAAATATCCGTTATTCATTTTATGAACCGGTTTCGCTCCGTCCGAATAAAAATGGATTTCAACTCGAATAGTCGCGTTTTCAAAAACGCTTTTAATTAAAAATGATGAATAATTTATTTAATATTTTTATTAAATAAATACTGATAACTAAAAACAAATTTAATTGTTTTTGTGTGTCCGCGTTGTATATTGTTCGAATAATGTTTGCGGTGCTGTTTTAGCCCTTTTTGGCTCGTTTCCAGGTCTCGGGCAAAACTAAAAAGTTGTCAGGAATGTCATTCCACATCAAATTGCTTTAGAGTCCGAGTCGTGAAAACGTGATTTAGATGATCGTTCTTATAAGTCAAGCCAGACCCTAAAAGTCAAAGATTGAAATCGTCATTCTAAATTCGAAAATTCTCGGATGTTACAGTACCTACCCCTTAAAGAAATCTCGTCCCGAGATTAAATTCGTGTTATCCGATTGTGTGACCGAGAAAAGGTTTAAAATCTGATAAACCGTTTCTAAGCAAGACGATGATAACTTTCTTCAGCAAGATTAGATGTTTCGACACTTCTCAACATACCAAAAGTTTGGCTAAGTTGACCAGGATATATAATCCATCAAGGTAGATATTTTAGAAAAATATCGTTACAAGTTTTATGATTGATATTAACACCACTGGTATCGCTCTCACTCGAACATCCCGCTTACTCAGACCACAATATTGTCTGCTTTGCCCGCATGCTCACCGCTTTGCTTTTGTGTCCCTTGCTTGGGACTTCCCGCAGGTCACCCAAACCAGTGCTACTCTCACTCAAGCACGCTCAACTGCCAGTTCTTGGCAGTACTAGGATGTATCGCGACCTAAGTCTTCCTACTAGTGGCCCGAAATGAATAGTCCAACTATATGTTTCGTTGATAGGTGTTTATCTCGTTTAAGGGGAGTTGCCTTGCCTATTGGATAAAGTTGTACCAGTTGGGACCGCTCCAGGGCCCAACAACAGCAACCATGAAAATTATAACAAACGGCGATAGGATGTTGTACTCAGTCTGTTAGCTCCACAGACAGTTTACGATTGCAAGGATTTGCAATAGCAACAGTAATAACTTAAGAATGAGATAAGGTAGCTCCAAGCGAGGCCTTAAGATTTTGCTGAGTAGTAAGACACGATTGTGTCTCTAGAGGCGGATTATGGTACTCAGTCGTTAGTTCGATGAATCAGCTCCATTAGCTCAAGTGTGTAACAAGTCTGTTAGTTCCACGAACAGTTCATGATTGCGAGGATTGGCAACGGCAAGAGTAATAACTCAAGAATGAGATAAGGTAGTTCCAAGTGAGGCCTTAAGATTCTGTCGAGTGGTAGAACACGATTGTGTTTCTAGACCCTTTTCAACAGATTCTGGCGATTTTCGAATTTAGGTTCATACTCGTGTCATATCGGATACCATTAAGCCCACTCATTTATAATTTATTATTTGCATAAAGAAGCGTCCTAATTTATGTAAATAATCAATTGATAAACTTATGGTTCGGTGATTTATAATTTATTTATTAAATGAAGAGGCGTCCAAATCCTTTAAATAAACAGATCATAAATCCTCCTACTTAATAATTCCCGATGTAATACGCATACCCACATATCTTTCAAGGTGATGGATGACATGACGATGCATGTGCTCTAATGAGTATGGGGCGAGTGTTCCAAACTCGTCTTCGGAGGCAGGGAGTAAAACTACCCTAAAATATCGACCTAAAGTTCAAGATAGGTAATGAGTACCTTGGTTAGAGTAAACCAGGTAAAAGTCTCGATGAACCAGTCAACATAGCAATTATCATATAAATCCTCCTATTACAAGTCCCGCCCATACAAGACTTGTAATACTTAGATTCATACATAATTCCATGTAAACAAAATTATGACGGTCTTCGCGTAATACGATATGGTATAAAGCTAGGAAGAAAAATAATATCCTTAGAGACCATTGTTTAACTCTCAATGTCTGAGAATGAAGTGAGACCATTGCGCAACTCACAATGTCTAAGAAGCAAGATGAGACCATTGTATAACTCACAATGTCTGACGAGTAGAATGAGACCATTGTGCAACTCACAATGTCTTAAGAAATGCTCTGGTATTTATATAAATAACTCTTATATAAATAAACGTGCGATATACGCAAAAGATGTAAGCATATATATTACATATATGTATGTCACGTAAGCACTTAATGCAGCACGTAATGTAAGCACATAAGCAAGTAGCGTGTATGCACTTTGAAAATGTTTGTTGTGATGCAATGTTTGTGAAAACGACTATAGTCTAGGGTAAAATATGCAACCTAGTTCTCTATAGCCAGTGCTCTGATACCAATCTGTAACACCCCCAAAAATATGACAACGCAGCGGAATACCACTTGGGGTGCTACTTCATAATACACAGCGCTAGATACAAGAGAACGACCTCTAAATGTGTCGTTTGTAAAACAATCTCGTTGATTTTCTGAAATTAAAATAATAGTTGTCCCATAATTGCATCACAATGAAAAGCTTGAAAGCGACACAACGAGATTTGATCATTTGTAGAAATCCAATTATGAAATCTTGTCAATTTAGACTCCAATGCACATCAGATAATCCAAGCATCTAATTCACCTGAGAAAAACATGCTTAAAAAGGTCAACATAAAGTTGGTGAGTTCATATGTTAGTTTATATATGAATAATAAACCAAAGGTTTCCAAAGTATATATGACCATTTAATTCCATAAATGTCCTTTCAAAATATATGTATGATTTCTAAAATCAACAGTTGCAAAACATGCCAGACCATTTAAATCTCCAAATAGTCTCCAAAACGTATAACATAGGACCACAAGATTTTCCCCGTGATAAAGCAAACTGCAACTATCACAACATATAAACTTCCCGTGATGAAACAACAAATGCAAACATCACGAGACCCTGATTACGTTTCCTAAGCTCATGACACTGAAGCTCGACAATCTTTCTTGCATTAATATATATTGCAATTTCTGTCCCGATTAGATGTCTAACCCGAAACATCTCCAAATTCGACATCCGTTTTTAGTGATTCAAATTGGTAAATTTACGTCACAGGGTCCTCTATAAACCCCACTAATGTCCCGACTGTCAAACCCAACCTAGAGTGGTCGTACTTAGCTACCCATTTCGAAACTTAAAAATGTTTTTCAGAAAATATAGACTTTCAAATGCTCGTTTCGGGTTTGTTACTCAACTTTTTTGTGAAATTCCAAGTCCTACACGTTCTTAACCAAGCCATACACAAATCCCACCAAAGTCCCGACCTATTACCTAAGTCAAATGGGTCGTTTGTCAAGATATAAGTCAACCCAGTTTTGCACTATTTTTCACAAAAATCATAGATTTGTGAACTTATTTCCCGCTTCGTTATAAAGTATTTAGGGTTGAAATTTTACATGAACGCTACTCACATACCTCTTTGAGGAGTGGTAAACCCAGAAATTTCATTAGCCAAGTTTTTATACGGGTTTCTCAACGAACCCGAAAGTATTAGAACGTTGTTTGTTTTTGGAAAACATGTGTTTCTTGGTTTTAAAGTTTACAAGAACATTACTAGTGACTAACATATGATAGC
>BQNB010021258.1:10423-64449 GCA_026074375.1 Tanacetum coccineum | reverse complement strand
CGTTGTTCGGACTCTAGTCGAAGCTGCTCGTACAATGTTGATATTTTTAAAAGCTCAATTATTTCTGTGGGCCGAAGAAATCAATACAGCTTGTTATACCCAAAACCGTTCCCTGATCATTCCGCGATACAACAAAACTCTATATGAGCTGATGCACGACAAAAAGCCGGATTTATCGTTTCTTTATGTCTTTAGTTTACTATGTTATCCGACCAATGACAGTGAAGATTTGGGTAAACTAAATGCAAAGGCCGATATTGGTATTTTTGTTGGTTACACACTCGCAAAGAAAGCTCTCAGAATCTATAACAGGAGAACCCAGAAAATTATGGAAACTATTCATGTGACGTTCGATGAGCTGACAGTGATGGCTTCTGAACAATTCAGTTCAGGACCCGAGCTTTAGTCAATGACTCCTGCAACATCCCGTTCAAGACTTGTACCAAACCCTATTCCTCAACAACCTTTTAATCCACCAACGAGAAATGATTGGGATCGTTTGTTTCAACCTATGTTCGATGAAAACTTTAACCCTCCATCAAGTGATGTTTCTCCAGTTCCAGTAGTTGTTGCACCAAGAGCTGTTGATATAGCCGGTTTACCTTTATCAACAACCATTGATCAAGATGCGCCTTCATCAAGTACTTCATCAACTAACCAACAACAACAATCCTCAATCATCTCACAAGGTGTTGAAGAACCGATACCAAATGCACATTTTGACGATCCATGTCATGAACCTCTTCATGATGTTTCTACTTCTTAAGAATCATCGTCAAATGCAAAGTCCTCATACTCTTCACTAGAACTGATTGGTAGATAGACTAAAGATCATACATTCGCAAACGTGATTGGTAACCCGTCTCGACCAGTCTTCATGAGAAAGCATGTAACAACCCGAGTTTTAGGCCGACGATTATCTTGAGTCGTTATTTATTTTCTACGAACGAGTTGGAATAATCACTTTTTCGTTTTGGACGAATTGATAAAAATTATTGTTTTTTGCTATTTTGTAAGCCGTGTTTCAAATTTCTATTCGTTTGAGCGTTTGAGAAAAATTTAAAAATTTTATATTTTTGCTCCGAGATCGAGATTATATTTATTTCTAGTGTTTTATGGCTTTCTCTGACTTTTTGTGAAAACCATGCTTGAAAGTCGTGTTTTACGTGGTTTAACATTTTATTAAATGTTTTAAAAATAAAATAACGTCAACGGAAGAAAAATAATTACGAAGTCATAAAACCCGAGTCTTTGGTCGACTAAAATAACGAAACAAATAACGTTGTACCAAAAATAAAAGGGCTTGAGGATGGAAGGAGTAGAATTGTCAAATTCTCAAAGTTTTTTTTCTATACATAGGGTGATACTTCCACCTATTTACACTTTACCAAAAATAAAAACTCTCACCCCTCCTCCCGCTCTCCACGAACCAGCCACCCTTCACCACCATTTACTGGTCACTTTTTCCGACATGCAATACAATCAAATTATATATTCTTAATTCTTGTTTCAAGAGCTACAAATCCCACTAATAAAATCCCACATGCACTAAGTATTTTAGTAGTTGAAATTTAGTTCGAGTTTGGTTAAAATGGGTTTAAAATATTGTTGTTGGTGATAAGTAAAGTGTTATTGGAAGCTTGGTTTTAAATAAAAAGGGTCGGTTTTGTGTTTTGGGTTGGTTCGAACCCACGGCCAAGGTCAAAGGGGGAGCAGGACGATTTCAATCGAATCCGATTTAGTTTATATAGCTTTGTAAGTATTTTCTAATACTTGTATTATGTTTATTTTCGCGATTATGTCGAGTATTAATAATTGCATGTGATAAAATCCGATTGAATCTTGCGTTAGACTAGATTAGAATTGATATTGGAGATGTTAAATGGGCTAGATGATGTCGATTTGAGGTTGTCGGAAGCCAAAAACATGGTTTTGATGTGTTTTTAAACATGTAATTTTGAGCAGAAAGTTTGGCTCGTATTTCAATGTTCGAAAATTTATAAAAACTAATTTTTGATGTTGAAATATGATAGAGTTCGTCCGAATGTACGTTTCGGTAATTCGAACGTCCCGTAACTCCTAATAACGAAAAAGTTACGGCGAAAACAAGAATTGAAAACTTAAAAACCTTTCCAACAGCTATTGCATATGTTTGGTTGCTGTCAGGAAATTAAACACTCGTTTTGAGCACTTACGAGTCCGTTTCGGCCTTCCGGCGAAACACGAAAGTTGCTCGGAATGATGTTTTACTTTGCCGCGAGGCTTGCTAGTTTTAAAATCGAGTAATAACGGGTCAAAACTTAAGGTCAAAGGCTGCGTTTTTATTAAAAATGTCAAGGTTCCTGCAGAAACTTGCAGGGGCATTTTGGTCAATTTCCGTCGAGTTTCGGGTCTCAACTAAAACTAAAAAGTTGTCCGGAATGTCATTTTACATAAAATCTCTTTTGATTTCGAGTCGTGAAAATGTGATATAACGAGTCGTTTGGAGCGGGTCAGATTCAATAATATATATGTATAAAAAGTCAAAGTCAAACAAAGTCTAACGTTGACTTTTGAAAGTCAACTGGTTAATACTAAACTTGTCGGATGTTATAAAAATAATAAATGCTATTATTATTACAAGTACAACATTTTAGATTTAACGATTGTTACGAACGGAGATAATTCTAAAAATAGTAACTTTGAAATATTCAGATATCATTCTGATGCGAGTAATTAATTAATAACCAATTTGGGCGTCGAATGTACGACGAGATAAATAAATATTATTATAAATATAGTTAGATGACGGGACTTATTAAAAATGGCAATTTTCCGAAAATAGCAACTTTCCAAAAAAATAGAAAGTTCCCGAAAATAGAAAGTTTTCAATAAAGTGCTACAACTTATGTTTGAAAGAAAGATATTATCTAAAGTATACTAAGTGTTAGGATCTAGGTCGCGCAAGAGAATTTCTCATCACATGTGTATTTTATACGATTTCTATCGTTGCGATGTACGCATCATTCGATCGTACTTTATTATATAGTAACCGAGCGACATAATTATAGGTCGCGGTCGAGTTTGTTATCGGTGACGTTTCGTGATTGATTGATTATTGATTGTGGTCTTCGATCAAGGTGAGTTCATACCATTGCTTTTGAACTATTTTAAATGTTTTATAAACCCGCGAGGGGGATACATGCATGTTTTGAAATATAAAACGTAAGTAACATTATGTGTACTTGTTGTTGTTTGTTCTGAAAAGTGGAACACAAGTAGTTTTATACGTACTTGTTGTTGCTTGTTTTATGAATTGGACATAAACAGTTTTATACATGCTTGATGTTATGGTTTGTTTTAAAAATGGAACGCAAGTGTTTTGAAATGATAATATGATTTCATTGTCATGAGTTTAATCCTTTGACTGTGTACTCGTTAATTACCAAGGAGGTAAACGTTGAATGCATTAAATAGATCTATTGGGTTTGACAACCCTGTCCGGGGTATGAATCCAAAGGTGAGCACCCTGTAACGGACATTTTGTATTGAGAAAGGGGTAGTGGCATACTACATGGTCACTTATTTATCTATGATGATAAATGCGTTAAGGTTCGGTACACGGGCTCATGAAAGTTGGAAATGTGGTGTGGCTTGCCTAGCTAGCAAGTTATACTTGTTTTTTATGAACCAAACGGCGTTCTAAGGTTATAAATGTTTTGTGGAATCAACTATATGTTCTAATTGTTTCTTGAAAACTCTATGAATTCACTCAACCATTGTGTTGACGTTTTTAAGCATGTATCTTAGGTTTAGGTGCTTATGATGGCTTGGATGGGACGGAAAGCAGATATCAAGGATTGGAACTCGGTGAAAATGTTGTACATTCAATAAAGGAAATTTCAAGGATTAGAAATATGTTTTCTAAACTAGCTGGGACCTTTGTAACTCTGATTCTCTTTGAATAAAATAAATGAAGTTTTGATTAATAAACGTCTTATTTAGTCGTTTACTGCGACTCGTATGCATGTATTATGAAGCAGCACCCGAAATGTTGTATTCCGCTGCGTATCGTATTTTGGAGGTGTTACAGATTAGTATCAGCGCTCTAGTTATACCGAACTAGGTCGTTTTCAAAACCTGGACTATAACCGTTTTTCAAAAAATTTACGAGTCTTTTACCGTTGTTCGATGTCCGCGCGCGCGTTTTTTCCGATCCTTAGATGCTTGGTATGATGCTTTTAATTGTATTCTAAGTGCGTAACAAGGTGGGTAGCACTTGGTATGAATGATATATGTGTATATATATTTATATATACGGCATCCGTTCTATGATGAACTGATATATATATATATATATATATATATATATATATATATATATATATATATATATATATATATATATAATAATATATATTTATATATATGATCGTTGCTAATATAAGCATTATGAACGTGTTACCATCTTCCGATTGTGTGTTCGATTTTCCCGCGTTATGTGTCGTTTGAGAACGTCCATTTTTGGGAACTTTCAAATAAGGTTGTCGTGTTGTGTTTCGATTCCCTTGCATAGACCTCTACCTAGTAAGTCTTAAAGGTTGAATTCTGGAAACCCATAAGGTTTTGTGTTTAGAAGTGTGCCAAATGATTAGGCACGGTTTTGTAATGGTGTTTGATTGGATTCGAATTGGGTCTAGAAGATCGTTTTAGACTAGCAAAATGTTGGTCGAGTTTCCGAAGTGATTTTGACCTGTAGGATTCTGTAAAGTATCCAGGGTAGTGGATCTATGTGCGTGGTATTCCGCTTTCTACTTGATTATGTGTGTTTGTATTTTGGTGTATTTGTAATGTCAATCACGGAAATGTGTGAGATTAATGCTGGGTCCGACTGGGAAAGGATGTGAATATAAATACGGTGGCCAACGTAGTTATAAACGTATCACAACTCACTCGTATTTAGTAGTATCGTTCATGTAAATCGGTGTTGACATCATGGGATCGTATAGGAGTGTTTTTATGGTATAGATCTAGTTGGCCTTTATGTATTAGCCAACCCTCGTACCTAACGTTGCCTATGTTCTTTCTCGTGTAAATAATGTTGCCTAAGTTTTGGCTGGCCTACTGCCACATC
Organism: Tanacetum coccineum; assembly: GCA_026074375.1. Lineage (NCBI taxonomy): Eukaryota > Viridiplantae > Streptophyta > Magnoliopsida > Asterales > Asteraceae > Tanacetum > Tanacetum coccineum. The sequence continues at coordinate 59,336 of BQNB010021258.1, read as the reverse complement.
GCAAGGAGGGGAACGGGTGGACGAGTTGGTAGATGAGGTAGAAGAATGAGAAAGCCTAATAGAGGAAATGTTGATCAAGTCGATGTTCTTGTATCAACTATTCAAAAGGAAATTATGGTACCTATAATAGGTCTGTTACCTTCAATTGGGTTCACATCAATGGTATCCATAGATTTCAAGTTTTGATCGTATCCGTAAGCTACAAAAAAAATTTGTCGCAATATCTTAGAGACTGCTTTTGATTAGCAGCACGTTGGGAGTGTTTTAAAATATTTTCGTATATGAAGACCTGAGAGGTTGTACTAGGAAGTAGAGAAACATCCTAGGTACATGTAGGAATTCGGATGGAGTTTTATTAACACCCGACAAATGAGTTATCGCCGAAACGGCAAAACTAGTCGAAAATTTAGACAAGAATTTGAATGAGTAATAAGTCCAAGAATTTATATGGCAACCCCTGAATGTGTAAAACTGGAAGTTCTAAATATTGAACTAACTTGGATTTGAACGACTATTTCGACCTTTGTGGACTCACGATTAGGAGATGCGTTAAAAATGATAAAGAGGTAGAATCCAGAAAAGCATCAAGAAGCTAAAGGTTTATTGGTTTTTGGCTATTGCTGCCTCAAGATTTTTATCTTATCACCAGTGTTGTGATTGTGCTTTCTTTAGTCATGGTTTTGATTTAGAGCTCTATGAGGGCTATGTATGTGATGTTCGAGTAACATGGGTGGTTTGGGCTAAGAGGCCATTGTCGCCCTGGATTTTATCCTGTTTCGGTATGATCTACATTTTTAAGAAAGTGTAGCGGCTCCCGCTAGCACTCTTATGCGCGTGTATCTTCTTCATTTCCCCTTAGTTTGGATATTCCTTATACTTGTTATGATCTTTAACTTTAAATCAACATGATGACATTTTACAAATCAATGATTTTGACCCATGAATCATTTTAAGCGCTTATCAAAATTTTCTTTAAAAATGTTATTCTATAAATTTTGCCGATCTCAAATCATTTGAACATATTTATGCAACCCCAACTAAAATGATATTTTTATAAATAATGATGATTTTCAAATTAGAATTCCACTTTGATTTAACTTTCTGAAAGAAATTTTGATCGGATTAATCGTCACCCTTAAAAATGTTGAAATTTTTAGATAAATAATCGAGTTGGACTCTTAGAAAGAGAAAAATGTTTTGCCCTAAATTTTGGACCCTTATGAAAGTAATCTTATTTGACAAGATAGAGAGAGTCTCATGTTAGTCGTGGTGACCGAGTCGTTCCGTAGAGAAATGGCAATGGTATTGTTCGGAATGAGCGTGTCTAGATAAGAGCGAGATTTAGGACGTTACGAAATAGATCGGTAGTTTGTTGTGGAAATTGGTTGTCGAGAATCGATTTTGGACGGTGTGTTAGTAAGCGAGTATTGAGTTGAGTCACCTAAGAAATGGATTGTTGCTTGTTATAGCAAGACTTAGTATGAAGTCGGATTGAATATCCGCATGCCGTGTAATGGCGAATTTTCGAGAACTAGTATTGGCATAGAATGTCACTACGTATGGATATATATATATATATATATATATATATATATATACCCGGTAGTTTATGTGACAATTGAATGAAATTGGTTATATGGTGAGATACCGGGAAAACCTAATACCGACATTGAGAAAAGATCTTCTGGAGGTCATAAGTCTGCCAAAATGAATGAAAGCAGGGATTTGATAACTCTAGTATTGGATATGTGAAATGGAGAAGACTTTTTCCCTGAAATGGAAAATGGTGGTAATATTGTTTAACAAGTGTATCTTGATCGTCGAGGATAGGTGTAGAGCGCTACCCGACTCCTGACTTAAAGTTAGGAGTAGCATCTCTTACTCCTTGACGAAGAGACTCGAAATGCATGAAGAGGAGCGAATGATTGAAATACTAGTAAAAATTTGATGGCGACAGCCGTCACCATTCTAGAGGATCAATCGAAGTAGCCAACACCTTGAGTCAAAAAGAATAAATATTGAGGCTTGGATAAGATTGCTTAAGAAATGTGTGTGGTTGCCTCAACTTAATTAGTGGTATTGTTGAGTGATGTATATATATTTTGATCGTCAAGGATTGGTATAGAACACCAAGCGACCCCTGACTTAAAGTTAGGTGTGGTGGTACTTACTGCTTGAACGTAACGACTCTGTTGAGCAAAGCCGAGCGAGAAGATCGAGAACCCTAATGGAACTCAATGGCGACATCCGTCCCCATATCCCCTGGGGAGGATCAATCAAAATAGCTTACGCCTCGAGTCTAGGGAATGAAGTTGGGAACTTAGAAGAAATTGTCTAACGAATGTGTGTTGTGGTCTAGATGTGATCAGTCTATACGTCCGACGACCGATACAATGTATTGGAATTGAATTGATCGCGATAATCATCCATTGAGGGACAATTGAAAGCACCGTCTTTGAAGAACACTGGTATTGAATCCTTGATGCCCGAGTAGATTCTATTGATCTTTTAAGTTTTCTTGCGGGATTATCGTCGCCGAGTTATGCGCAAAGTGTACTATATGTGTTATGCACTTTGATTAATGGTAAGCGCTTAGGTCGCTTTAGTGTTGCTAATAATATGGCATTAAGTTTTGGATCGGATGGGTACGCCTACCCAAGGATTATTGACCGAGATGGCTTGACTATTCAGCAAGCATGGTATAATGCGAAATGGGATCGGCGGAATCTTCGCTGCCTAATTATGTGAAAAAGTATGTAAACTAAATTGTCTAAATGCTATTTTCTGATATATGATATGGTATGGGTCGGCTGGGTACGCCTACCCATGGTTTATTTACGAAGGCTTCATGGTAAGCTAGCATGGTTTATTTACGAAGGCTTCATGGTAAGCTAGCATGGTTTATTTGCTAAGGCTTAATTATAAGCCAGCATGATAAAATGCCTAAGTAAAGCTAGGCCGAAATGCGAAGTCACTATAAAGTAACGAATATGTGATTATGTATAAATAGTGCTATTGTGGGTTCGATGGAGTTGTGTATGCTCCGGATTATTTTCGCAACCGGTGGTGCATTATTAAATGAGACCGGGAGGGCGACGTATATTTTGGTTTTGGTTAGCGATGTGCGCTTTGTTTTGTTGGTATGATCACCAAACTAAGGTTTGGGTTGATCCTTCGTTTAAAGTCTTCCTTTAAGAATGACGTGATGATTTTTCCGGGATGTTTCCATAGCTTGTTTATGTCCTCTTTTGACAAGAGCGATCGCGTATATGATTATTCTTCGCTGGTAGATTTACCATTGTTTTTGTGTTAATTTCTCTCCTTGTATTTAGCGAGTGTAACGTCGCGTATCCGTCACGTGAGAACTCATCAATTCGTTCAAGGATCAAAGCCCATATCTCTATGTATGAGCTTAGGACGAATAAGTTGAATTGAGCACTGGGACGGCGCTCCCTTAAGGCGGGTAGAATGTAACAACCCGAGTTTTAGGCCGACTATTATCTTGAGCCGTTATTTATTTTTTACGAACGAGTTGGAATAATCCTTTTTTTGTTTTGGACGAATAGATAAAAATTATTGTTTTTGGCTATTTTGTAAGTCGTGTTTCAAATTTCTATTCGTTTAAGCGTTTGAGAAAAATTTGAAAATTTTATATTTTTGCTCCAAGATCGAGATTATATTTATTTCTATTGTTTTATGGCTTTCCCCGAGTTTTCATGAAAACCATGCTTGAAAGTCGTGTTTTACGTGGTTTAACATTTTATTAAATGTTTTAAAAAATAAAATAACGTCAACGGAAGAAAAATAATTATGAAGTCATAAAACCCGAGTCTTTGGTCGACTAAAATAACGAAACAAATGACGTTGTACCAAAAATAAAAGGGCTTGAGGATGGAAGGACTAGAATTGTCAAATTCTCAAATTTGTTTTCTATAAATAGGGTGATACTTTCACCCATTTACACTTTACCAAAAATAAAAACTCTCCTCCCTCCTACCTAGCTCTCCACGAACCGGCCACCCTTCACCACCATTTTCCGGTCATTTTTTCGGACATGCAATACAATCAAATTATATATTCTTAATCCTTGTTTCAAGAGCTACAAATCCTACTAATAAAAACCCACATGCACTAAGTATTTTAGTAGTTGAAATTTAGTTCGAGTTTGGACGAAATGGGTTAAAAATATTGATTTTTGGGTGATAACCAAACATTGTAATTAATTGGTTTAATTGAAAAGAGTGTTCGGTTTTGGTTATCCGAGGTACAGTCAAAAAGAGAGGAAGCCGAAAACAATTTCGTGTTGGTTGTAAGTATTTTCTAATACTTGTATTATGTTTATTTTCGCGATTATGTCGAGTATTAATAATTGCATGTGATGAAATCTGATTGAATCTTGCGTTAGACTAGATTAGAATTGATATTGGAGATGTTAAATGGGCTAGATGATGTTGATTTGAGGTTGTCGGAAGCCAAAAATATGGTTTTGATGTGTTTTTAAAAATGTAATTTCGAGCAGAAAGTTTGGCTCGTATTTTGAGGTTCGAAAATTTATAAAAACTGATTTTTGATGTTGAAATATGATAGAGTTTGTCCTAATGTACGTTTCGGTAATTCGAACGTCCCGTAACTCCTAATAACGAAGAAGTTACGGCGAAAACAAGATTTGAAAACATAAAAACCTTTCCAACAGCTATTGCATATGTTTGGTTGCTGTCAGGAAATTAAACGCTCGTTTTGAGCACTTTCGAGTCCGTTTCGGCCTTCCGGCGAAACACGAGAGTTGCTCGGAATAATGTTTTACTTTGCCACGAGGCTTGCTAGTTTTAAAATCGAGTAATAACGGGTCAAAAATCAAGGTCAAAGTCTGCATTTTTATTAAAAATGTCAAGGTTCCTGCAGAAACTTGCAGGGGCATTTTGGTCATTTTTCGTCTAGTTTGGGGTCTCGGCTAAAACTAAAAAGTTGTCTGGAATGTCGTTTTACATAAAATCTCTTTTGAGTTCGAGTCGTGAAAATGTGATATAACGAGTTGTTTGGAGCGGGTCAGATTCACTAATATATATGTATAAAAAGTCAAAGTCAAACAAAGTCTAACGTTGACTTTTGAAAGTCAACTGGTTAATACTAAACTTGTCGGATGTTATAAAAATAATAAACGTTATTATTATTACAAGTACGACATTTTAGATTTAACGATTGTTACGAACGGAGATAATTCTAAAAATAGTAACTTTGAAATATTCGAATATCATTCTGATACGAGTAATTAATTAATAACCAATTTGGGCGTCGAATGTATGACGAGATAAATAAATATTATTATAAATATAGTTAGATGACGGGAGTTACTAAAAATGGTAACTTTTCAAAAGTAGCAACTTTCCAAAAAAATAAAAGTTCTCGAAAATAGAAAGTTTTCAATAAAGTGATACAACTTATGTTTGAAAGAAAGATATTATCTAAAGTATACTAAGTGTTAGGATCTAGGTCGCGCAAGAGGATTTCTCATCACATGTGTATTTTATACGATTTCTATCGTTGCGATGTACGCATCATTCGATCGTACTTTATTATATAGTAATCGAGCGACATAATTATAGGTCGCGGTCGAGTTCGTTATCGGTGACGCTTCGTGATTGATTGATTATTGATCGTGGTCTTCAATCAAGGTGAGTTCATAGCCTCGCTTTTGAACTGTTTTAAATGTTTTATAAACCCGCGAGGGAGATACATGCATGTTTTGAAATATATAACGCAAGTAACATTATGTGTACTTGTTGTTGTTTGTTCTGAAAAGTGGAACGCAAGTTGTTTGATACGTACTTGTTGTTGCTTGTTTTATGAATTGAACATAAACAGTTTTATACATGCTTGATGTTATGGTTTGTTCTAAAAATGGAACGCAAGTGTTTTGAAATGATAATATGATTTCATTGTCATGAGTTTATGCCTTTGACTGTGTACTCGTTAATTACCGATGAGGTAAACGCTGAATGCATTAACTAGATCTATTGCGTTTGACAACCCTGTCCGGGGTATGAATCCGAAGGTGAGCACTCTGTAACGGACATTTTGTATTGAGAAAGGGGTAGTGGGCATACTACCCGGTCACTTATTCATCTACGATGATAAATGTGTTAAAGTTCGGTACACGGGCTAATGAAAGTTGGAAATGTGGTGTGGCTTGCCTAGCTAGCAAGTCATACTTGATTTTTGTGGAGCCAAGCTGCGTTCTAAGGTTATAAATGTTTTGTGGAATCAACTATATGTTCTAATTGTTTCTTGAAAACTCTATGAATTCACTCAACCATTGTGTTGACGTTTTTAAGCATGTATCTCAGGTTTAGGTGCTTATGATGGCTTGGATGGGACGGAATGCGGATATCAAGGATTGGAACTCGGTGAAAATTTTGTACATTCAATAAAGGAAATTTTAAGAAAATGAGTCGTGTTGTGACTTATTAGAAATATGTTTTCTAATCTAGTTGGGACCTTTGTAACTCTGATTCTCTTTGAATAAAATAAATTAAGTTTTGATTAATAAACGTCTTATTTAGTCATTTACTGCGACTCGTGTGCATGTATTATGAAGTAGCACCCCAAATGTTGTATTCCGCTGCGTATCGTATTTTGGGGGTGTTACAAAGCAACTCGAAACTGATGCCATGTGGTGTTACTTTGATGCCTTCCTAACTTCTGTAGAACCAAAGAACTTTAGAGAAGCTATGCTCGAATCCTCATGGATTGAGGCAATGCAAGAAGAAATTCATGAATTTGAAAGACTATAAGTTTGGGAATTGGTGCCTTGTCCAGATAAAGTAATGTTGATCCAATTGAAGTGGATCTTTAAGGTCAAAAAAGACTAATTTAGTGGGTTACTCAAGAACAAGGCTAGATTGGTTGCTCAAGGATTCAGGCAAGAGGAGGGAATCAACTTTGAAGAATCATTTGCACCGGTTGCAAGAATAGAGGCCATCTGCATCTTCATAGCAAATGCCGCCAACAATAATATGACAATCTACCAGACGGACGTCAAAATGGCTTTCTTAAATGGCGAGCTCAAGGAAGAGGTCTACGTTTCTCAACCAGAAAGATTTGTTGATCAGGATAACCCATCGCATGTGTACAAGCTCAAAAAGGCCCTTTATGGTCTCAAACAAGCACCACGTGCATGGTACGACATGTTGTCAAGCTTTCTTATCTCACAACATTTCTCCAAAGGTGCAGTCGATCCAACACTCTTCATAAGAAAAGCAGAAAATGACTTATTACTGGTACAAATTTATGTCGACGATATAATATTTGCATCAACTAATACTGTTATGTGTGATGAGTTTGCTAATCTAATGACCACTAAGTTTAATATGTCAATGATGGGGCAAATGTCATTCTTTTTAGGATTACAAACTTTCCAAAGTCCTAGAGGCATCTTCATAAACCAATCAAAATATGCTTTAGAAATTATTAAAAAATATGGTATGCTAACTAGTGATTCTGTAGACACACTTGTGGTGGAAAAGAAGTGGATGCAGATCTACAAGGGAAACTAGTTGATGCTACACATTACCATGGCATGATTGGATCCCTCATGTATCTGACGTCCAATAGACTCGACCTTATTTATACACTTTGCTTATGTGCCCGGTATCAGGCAAAGCCTACCAAAAAGCACTTAAATGCGGTTAAGCGGATCTTTCGATACCTAAAGGGAACCATTAACATGGGTCTCTGGTACTCGAAAGATACCGGTATGTCTCTAACAGCATATTCCGATGCAGATCACGCGGGGTGTCATGACACTAGACGTAGTACATCAGGAAGCACTTAATTCTTAGGTGATAAACTTGTTAGCTGGTCTTCCAAGAAGCAAAAGAGCACTGCGATCTCAAGTATAGAGGTTGAATATATTGCCTTATCTGGGTGTTGTGCTCAAATCCTTTGGATGTGATCACAGCTAACAGACTATGGGTTTACATTCAATAAGATTCCTCTGTACTGCGACAACAAAAGTACGATTGCTTTATGCTGCAACAATGTTCAACACTCAAGAGCCAAGCACATCGATGTTCGCTACCATTTTATAAAGGAGCAAGAGTAGAATGGAATAATGGAACTATACTTTGTTTGGACTGAATATCAACTGGCTGACATCTTCACCAAACCCTTGCCACGAGAAAGATTCAACTTCTTGATCGAAAAGCTTGGTATGAGAAGCATGTCTCCGGAAACGCAACAACGTCTGACAGAGGAAGAGGACGAATAATGGTGGTAACTTGTGGTGTATCCTGTATATCATATGTATATAAGAAAATATAAAAACCCAAAAAGATTTTTCATTTTATATAAATTTTTCAAAAAAAAAGAAAATATAAAAATATAAAATCTATAAACAAAATACAAAATTAAAAAATTAGAAAAATACAAAAATAGGTTTGCATGGCATGTCTTCTGAAAATCGATAACATTTACGGCCTTAGAAATGTCATTCAATAATGATACGAGGCTATAAATGAAGTTTGAGCAGAAGTTCAAAATGTTTTAAAACATGTCATATGGCTTGCTATTATTTCCGATAGCAATCCGGTCTTCAATTTAAAGGCAAGTTTTTCAACAAAAAGAAAACTTGACCTCACAACGGGAAATTAATTTTTCTCGGGAATGAATTACTTCATATTCATTCAAAGGCTTGTGTTTACTTTGCAACACAACCCGTGCTTCCTTCATATAAATTAATGTACGTGTCATTGCATTTTTTTGTCAAAATAAGAGAAATCTTGTTTTTTTATGGTGTTGATTTTCAAAATAAAACTTAACCATCTTTCGGTTTCATCAGAAAATTATTTTTCAAGGCATTTGACCACTCAAACAATGTCTACAGCTCTTTAAATAGAAAACAAGACATTATTTGAGGGGGAGATAATCTTCTTCAAAATTCGTCAAATGATAAATGGAAAAAGGTTTTAAACAATAATGGATTAATATTTAAAAGGGAGTTAATTAATTTTAACTCATTTGGGCTTTATATGTTATGTGTTTATGCCTTTAGGGACTATTAGTGCCAAAAGTGAAACTTGGAAATGCCTTAGAAATGTTATTAAATGGAAATGCAAAGGGATATAAACTTGGGGGCATTTGTGTCAAAAATCAATAGATTTTATATAAACAAACACCCCACCTATTTTTTCAACACACAAATCAAATACACTCTTTTTCCCTCTCATTTGAAATCGTCACACCAAGAACACCAAGATTTAGAGCTTGCTAATCCTCAAGGTAAACTAGAAACTTGTTTGTTATATCCTAACCATCTCATAATCAAAAGAAATCGGCCAAATTCACCTATTTTTACTCGAAAAACCCTAGATATAAGTGTAATGTTCTTCAAGTCAAAAAGTGGATAGATCTTTAAATTGATTGAGGGGTTTTGATCTCTTACGGGTATAGAACACTAGGTTAAAACAGTTCTTAATAGGGTTAATATATGAATGATCTATTTGTGATTGTGTGTTTGACAATATTGGGAAAGAGGTCAAGAACTTGAAAAAGTTCAATGGTTTGTGTTAAGAAGTGTTACAATGTTCCTATGTGAGTAATAGAGTATGCTAGAACAAGGTTTATCCCTAAAACTTGAATATCTTGGGTTTAGTGTTCATATGAGTCGAAGATTGCATAAAATGAAAATTTTGTGGTTAATTCATGTTAAGATAGGGTCATAAGTTGTTTATGGTTGCTAAGGTACATGTATAAACTGATTTGGATGCTTGAAAGTTAAGTTTGTATGTTCATTAAAATTGTGATAGGTGAATTATGCAACTTTAACCTTGGGCGAATTATGCAACTTTAACATGGGCGAATTATTCAACTTTGCGTTAGGCGAATTATGCAAAAATGGTCAGGCGAATTAAGCAATTGTACTAGACGAATTATACCTAAATTTTTTCACTAGCTGATTTATTTAGGGTAATTTTTCTTAGTAATCAATCTAGCTACTTTATTGTCTATCAATTTATATTAATACACTGATTGTTGTTAATTCTACCTTTGCTATAATTCAAAGCCTAAGAAACTGTGCCTGATCACATGTCATAATTCCATTCATGCATCTAAAATCAATCAACATGAACCAAATTATCACTCAGTCTAATACATATCTGTTTGTTTGTGTATAAACTGTATTTGGCAAACCTTAGCAGAATAATGACTACTACTTCCGCTCAACAAGTTGCTCTTGACAATGCTTTGGTACCACTTGAGAAACGATTCAAGATCGGCAAGTGCAATATGAGATATGATCCTGCAAGATGTACTATGTTGGGATTAAAGTCTTCTTGATGTTGTTTGAATTACTGTTTCTCATGTTTGTGTTCATGCTGCTTAGTTGGATTTAGTGTTGCTCATGAACTTCAAAGAAAATATGATAAGTATTTACTACTACTAGTACAAAGTTACTACTGCTAGTACAAAGTAACTACTGTTAGGCATATTAGTACTGACCAAGAAAATATGCTAAGTGTTTACTACTACTAGTATAAAGTTACTACTGCTAGTACAAAGTTAGTATTGCTCAAGGTTAAGACTGCCCAGAGATAAGTTAATGCTGCTAAGGTTAATAAGTTAGTATTGTTTGTTGTTAGTACTGCTTATATGATATGTATTAAGTTATTTGTTTATAGAAAAGATTATGAATACTTAGAAAAGTATTGTAAGCTGACTAGGACTCCTTGGTGTATAAAAGGATGTCCTAGGGCATTGAGTTAAATACACAATATACATTAGACGCATAATTCATAGATTCAAGGTACTTTGTAACTCTAATACTTTGAGAGTATTCGTATTATTATATTGGAGCTTATTTGTTGAATTGTATATTCATTGAATTATTGTTTCATTGATAATTCTTCTTAATATTAAAGATTAGATTCCGCATAATCTTTAATACATTCAAACAAAGTTTCTACTATAGTTGTGTTAGATTTATCTAATATAACTAAACCTTAAACAAGCTTAAGGAATTCGATCTATTGAAGTGGGATCAACAAGTGGTATCAGAGCTTGTTGAGAACCTGTTTTTACTAAAAGATATGGATCAAGATTCTGCACACAGGGTGGCTGCATCCAAAGTTCCCATGCTTAAAACTGGTGAGTATGAGATATAAAGGATGAGGATTGAACAATATATCCAGATGATAGACTATGCATTATGGGAAGTCATAGAGAATGGTGCAACCTTGCCAAAAACAAAATTGTGGAAGGAGTTGTGACAGAGATGCCTATTACAACTGTTGAAGAAAAGGCTCAGAGAAGATTAGAGGTGAAAGCTAGAAGTACATTAATGATGGGCATTCCCAATGAACATCAGTTAAAGTTTAACTCTATAAAGGATGCTAAGAAGTTGCTGGAAGCTATTGAAAAGAGATTTGGTGGGAATGCAGCTACAAGAAAGACTCAAAGGAATCTCTTAAAGCAACAATATGAAAACTTCACTGCTCCAAGCTCAGAGATGCTTGATCAAACTTTTGGTAGGCTTCAAAAGCTTGTGAGTCAGTTGGAGCTTTTGGATGAAAAGCTTTTACAAGAAGATGTTAATCCAAATTTATTAAGAAGTTTGTCACCTGAGTGGAACACACATGCTGTTATATGGAGGAATAAAGCTGATTTGGATACAATTAGCATGGATGATCTTTACAACAACCTCAAGGTGTATGAACCAGAAGTTAAAGGGATGTCTAGCTCAAGTTCAAGCACACAGAACATGGCTTTTGTGTCCTCTTTAAATAGAAACACTAGCAGCACTAATGAAGCAGTTAATACTGCCCATGGACTTTCTATTGCTAGCACTCAAGTTAATGCTGCTAACTCTATAAATATTGATAACTTAAGTGATGCTGATATCTGTGCATTCCTTGCTAGTCAACCAAATAGTCCTCAACTTGTAAATGAGGACTTGCAACAAATCCATCCAGATGACATGGAAGAGATGGATTTGAGATGGCAAATAGCCATGTTGACTATGAGGGCAAGAATGTTTTTGAAGAATACAAGAAGGAAGCTTACTGTTAATGGCAATGAGACTATTGGTTTTGATAATTCCAAAGTGGAGTGCTACAACTGCCACAAGAGGGGACATTTTGCTAAGGAGTGCAGAGTTCCAAGAAATCAAGACAACAAGAACAAGGAAAGCTCAAGAAGGAGTTTTCCTGTGGAAACATCTACTTCCACATCTTTGGTGTCATGTGATGGTCTTGGTGGATATAACTGGAGTGATCAGGCAGAGGAAGGGCCTAATTATGCACTAATGGCTTTCTCATCTTCAAGTCTTGACTCAGAGGTATCCAATGATTCTATCTGTTCAAAATCTTGTTTGGAAACTGTTGAACTTCTTAAATCTCAAAATGATCAACTATTAAAAGATTTTAAAAAAATCTAAGTTAATGGTTCTAGGTTATAAGACAGGTTTAGAGTTAGTGGAAGAAAAACTTGAAATTTATAAAGCAAATGAGTCTATTTATTTACAAGATATTAAGGGCTTAAAATTTGAAATTCATATAGGAGAAATAACTATTAGAGAGCTTAGGAAGACGCTTGATATAGTTCAAAAAGTAAAAGATGGCATTCAACTTAATGTAGATAAATTTGAACATGCATTTGAAAGTTTAAACAAGCTCATAGAGTGTCAGATAGTTGACAATTGCAAGAAAGGTTTAGGCTATGAAAAATATAATACAGTTCCACCTCCCTACACAGGAAATATCATGCCTCTAACACCTAACTTGTCTTTTACTGGTTTAGATGAGTTTGTTAATAAGCCTGTAGTTGAGAACTGTAAAGCTATGTCTAGTGAAGAAGAGACTAAGGTAGTTAGGAAGTACGATGATGCCCCAAGTATTGAAGAATGGGTGTTAGATGATGAGGAAGAGGATGTGTCTCATCCTAAAACTAAAAAGAAAACAGTTAGGCCTAGTATCATTAAGAAAGATTTTGTCAGATCTAAACAACAAGAAAAAACTGCTAGGAAAATTGTTAAACAAGTTGAGCAACATAGACAAAACACTCACAGTCCAAGAGGCAATCAAAGAAATTGGAATAATAGGATGTCTCAAAAACTAGGAAGAAAATTTAAGATGTTTAATAAGGCATGTTATGTGTGTGGAAGCTTTGATCATTTGCATGTTGATTGAAATTACCATCAATAACAGTTTCAAAATCAAAGGATGGTAAAACCTGTTTGGAACAATGCTTAAAGGGTGAATCATCAAAACTTTACTAAAAAGACTCACCCCTGTGCTAAAAAGAACTTGGTTCCAAGAGCAGTACTAATAAAGTCTGGTTTAGTATCAATTAATACTGCTAGACAAAATATTTCAAAAACAGCAGTATTGATTAATACTGCTAGACAAGTTAATGCTGCTCACTCAAAAACAACAGTGAATGCCGTTAGACAAATGTCATATCTTTCTAAAACAGCATATTCAACTGATAAGAGGCCCATTCATAAGAACACAACATTTAAAAACAGTAATATTAATCAAAGGGTTAATACTGTTAGGGGTAAAAAAAATTAATACTGCTAGGCCAAAAGCAGTAGTTAATGTTGTTAAGGGAAATAATTTTAATGCTATTAAGGCCTCAGCTTGTTGGGTTTGGAAACCAAAGCATAAAGTTTTAGACCATGTTTCTAAACACAACAGTGCATCAATCACCCTAAAAAAGTTTGATTATATTGATGCACAAGGCAGATCCAAGTCAGTGATGGCTTGGGTCCCCAAAAGAAATTGATTTTCTTATCTAATGTGCAGGGCAATCCACAAATGGATTTACAGGATCAAGGAGTGATTGATAGTGGATGATCAAGGTACATGACAGGGAACATATCATGTCTTACAGACTATGAAGAAATAGGTGGAGGATATGTTGCTTTTGGAGGGAACCCCAAAGGAGGGAAAATCACAAGAAAAGGTACCATTAAAACTGGTAATCTAGATTTTGAAAATGTGTATTTTGTGAGAGAGTTAAAGTTTAATCTCTTTAGTGTCTCACAAATGTGTGATAAAAAGAATAGTGTTCTTTTTAATGACACTGAATGTATTATTTTATCTCTAAACTTTAAGTTAACTGATGAAAGTCAAGTTTTACTTAGAGTTCCTAGAAAAAATAATATGTATAGTGTTTATTTAAAGAACATAGTTCCTAAAGGAGGTTTAACTTGCCTTTTTACAAAAGCCACATCTGATGAATCTAAACTTTGGCATAGAAGGCTAGGTCACTTAAATTTTAAAACCATGAATAAATTGGTTAAGGGAAATCTTGTAAGAGGTTTACCTTCCAAACTTTTTGAAAATGATCAAACCTGTGTTGCTTGTCAAAAGGGAAAGCAGCACAGAGCCTTTTGTAAGGCCAAAACAGAGAACTCAATCAGTCTTCCTTTACATTTGTTGCATATGGACTTATTTGGTCCAACATTTGTAAAAAGCCTTAAGAAGAAAATGTATTGCCTAGTTGTCACTGATGATTACAGTAAGTTTACATGGGTTTTCTTTCTAGCTACTAAGGATGAGACTAGTGGCATTCTTAAGTCCTTTATACTGTTATTCATGTCATTAAAAGTTTTTGCTATTAAGTATAATTAGTACTGCTGGTTATACTTAATATTGATGAGTTACTACTGCTGGGTTGTTGAGGGTATTTTTTCATAAATGCTTCGATTCATGGTTTCAATCAATTATTTAATCAATTTCACTCTTTCAAATACTCTCTAATTACAAACCCTAACTCAATTTTATCATCCATTATCAAAACCCGATACTCATAATATGGTCGCGTTTTTGTCTAAACCCACATAGAGTGATGGGTTTGAACAAATTGTGGATTTTTTTAATGCGCACCTTATAAGATATGCATTAACGATTAATCCTACTATATACAATTCGTGCATCGAACAGTTCTGGTCTACTGTCAAGGCCAAAACTATCCATGGGGAAGAACAGTTACATGCCCTAGTAGATGGCAAGAAGATAATCATTACTGAATCATCTGTTAGAAGCGATCTTCAACTAGCAGATGAGGGAGGTGTTGATTGTTTACCAAATTCTACCATCTTTGAACAAATTACATTGATCGGATATGAGAGAGTTTTAAAAAAACTAACTTTCTATAAACCATTCTTTTCTCCATAATGGAAATTTCTGATTCATACTATTTTACAATGTCTAAGTCCAAAGACTACTGCCTGGAATGAATTTAGTAGTACTATGACATCTGCCATTATCTGCTTAGCAACAAATCAGAAATTCAATTTTTCAAAATTCATTTTTGAAAGTATGATTAGAAACTTGGATAATTTGTCTGGGAAATTTTTTATGTATCCAAGGTTTGTACAAGTATTTTTGGAACAACAACTTGATAGGATGGCAACTCATAAGAGAATATATATTGCACCCTCTCACACTTAGAAGATTTTTGGAAAAATGAGAAGGGTAGGCAAAGGTTTTTGTGGTAGAGTAACACCTTTATTTCCAACAATGGTGGTACAAAACCAATCAAAATTGGGTGAAGGTTCAGCAGTTCCAACTGATCCCCATCACACACCCACCTTTATTCAACCATCTCCTCAACCTCAAAAGACACAACCTAGGAAGCCTAAAAGAAAGGATACTCAGGTACCCCAGCCTATTGATCCTATTGAAAAGGTTGCAGATGAAGCTGTCTGATAAAGTCGTTTCACAACTCGTATAAAACAAACCCTCAAATGTATAATATATATATTTATAGAATACATATACGTATACGCAAGCAAAGTATCATACAAATTATTCTTAGGAAAGAATAATGGGTTCGTTTGGTTTGTAGATGGGTTTATGATTAGGATTTGAATTTGGATTTAGATTTGGTTTAGGATTTGGATTTGAGGTGAGAGAAAATATTATATTTAATTTAAAATGATTATTTAATTTGTTAGTGGGAGATTTAATAATTAAATTTATTATTTTTTGATATATAAAGAAGAGAAAGATAGAGAGAAATAGAAAACCGGTCCCACACTTTTATTAAAACCTAGCCATGTACCCTACTTTTAAAAAACCCCTACTATTTGGTTTACAAACCAAAATCCTAATCCTAAAACTTAAACCAAACATTTATTTTTACTTTTAATCCCAAATCCCAAAGTTATCCCCACCAACTAAACGGGCCCAATAAGTAATCAACACAGGTATCGTTCTCCTTGGTGAGAGGTGAATGGAAATCTACGTTCAAGTTGTAAATCGAGCTTGATTGTCATTCAAGTTTTTGGTTTTGGTTTTAAACTATTTTTATACTAAAATTTAAACTAATATTAATTCTAAGATTTAAAACTACAAGATTATACTAAAATTGATCTAAAATATATAAATGACAAAAATGCTTAAAAAGATATAAATGACTAATATGCTTGATAAGTGACGTGAAAGGTTCCTCAAGTGTGAATTTAGGCTTATTAACAAATTATAATCCTTAGAAAAGATAATTTTCTCACAACGTTGGTTTATTTTGAAAACGATCTCTTAAAAAAATTACAAGATGTGTAATTTGATTATTCTTCGGAATTTTGCCCTTTGAACAATCAACTTACAAATCTAAATAATCTGACAAATCTCTAAACCTTTTAAAAAAATCCACACTTAATTCCCAATTCATAATTATCACTTAACAAGCACTAATAAATCTACTTGCTACTCATAATAATCAAATAAGCAAATCAAAACATTTATACTAAAGCTACACTAAGGTATTGAAAAAGGATAGAAAATGGAACCGAATTGGAGACCCGCAATTAAACGAATACCACCCGATTTATTTAGCTAAAACAAATAATCAAATTTGGTCTAGCTAAATAAACCCATAATCTCCGCGCCTCATGAGTTGACCGGTACCAAAAGTCAAAACACAAAAGAAATACATACTGTTAACACAATAACATTCTTTCAATTCAACTAATTGCACAAATCTAATTTCCTATCAATCGTGGCCCAGTTGAGACTTAATTAAATCAAACGAGCCCCATTTTTTATTTTCATAAACGTGGCCCAACTGTTAACTACAAAAATCAAAATTCAGGCCCAATTAAAACTTTGACAAACCAAAGTAAAGCCCAAATTAACTAACGAGTCCAAAAGAAATTCTATAAACCAAACGAAAGTAAGAAATGATTTTACAAACCAAGCTCAGACTAGCATTATTCAATACGAACAATCAAGCAAACACTAACAAACTAGAGTATTTGATAAGCCAACAGGATAAGCTACAAATTCTAAATAAGACATTATAACAATTTTATTTCTACACCGAAGTTTTAACCAAAAAGTTTGTAAACTAATCGAACTCACGCCTGATATAAGCTCTAAGATCGGGATTAAGCTAGATAAAAAAAATCAAACAAGCTAAAACAAGGATTCCAAAACCTCAACAAGGTAACAAGCAACTACAATTAAAATCAAATAAACTCAAACGAAAACTATAAGCTAAGATTAAACTATTCAACGAATTAATATTCTAAATCGAACAATAAGCCAACGTACTTTCAAAATTAAGCATTAAATCTAGCTCGCACCCTTGATAAACCAAATAAACTAGATCGATTACCTTGCAAAACATATTAGCTAACGCCAAAATGAATAAGCTATAACAAAGCTAATTCAGATCTAAATAAGCTCAGATAGTGAAACATGAAACAGAAATTAAGCACTTTTAAGGAAAAGGAGTGAAAAGAAATAAGCACTTGGAATCAAACCATAATCTTCATAAAGCTAAACAAAATCTTGTTACAAATAATAGAAATAAGTTGTCAAAAGATCTTTTACAATAGGATAAGAACGACAAATACTCTGAAAATCTAAATACAATAAGCTAATAATGACAAATAAGCTAAATACTAATTCTAATAAGCTAAAAAAATGAAAGAGTAAAATAAAACTAATTTTCCTAATGAGAGAAAATACAAGGGAGCGTGTGATATATATAGCAATCTCTAGAGGGCACTTGTGTAAATTTGGCTCATTATTCAGTCATCATTAGCCAATCATTGGCATCTGAATTTCCACCTAGCAGAAATAAACGTGGCAGAACCAATCGTAAAAGGACACGTGTGATTCACATTTGCTTTAATTGTACACGTTTACTTCGTCAAAACCGTATCACATTTTTTCCTTATGCAAAATGAAATGAGATAGTAACAAATTAACACCCACGTGTCCAAAGATGATTTGCCCCTTTAATTGCAAGTGTGCCATCATGTGCCTTGTTTCCATTTAATTTCATCGCACATGACAATGATGTCATGGTGATGTCACTCCAATTTATATATACCAGATTTTTTTTACTTTCTTGTTGGGCTCAATTTGGGCTAAAATTATAATGGGCTGACCGGGCCCATAAAATGGGTTACGGGCTGGCCCAATAATATCTGAGGGCACCGTTGGACTCGTTTTTCCATGCTCTTTCTGATGGCATGCTTGGGGACTTTTCACGACTTTGTCTTGATTTTGAATATTAGGCACTCTTGATCGCGACGAACCCGTAGATACCCGTTTTTGCTCCGTTTTCAATCGTTTTTACCTGCAAGACATAAAAATACCAAACAAACATATTTGCAATATAATAAAGCATATTTTAGCATTTTTAGTCCGTTTAATAGTGTTTTATGGGTTATAAATGATGTGTGTTTTAGCACTCATCAAATTCCCCCACACTAAGCCATTGATGGTCCCACACGCAATGTTAATAAATCAAACCCTGAAATAAATAATTTTATCTCCTTTTAACTTATAACCCCTCACAATCAAACAAAAACAGAATAGGTCCATTAAAATGTTCAAAAATCATTTAATTCGCAAGCACCCCCGTTTTACCCTTTTTTCATTTTTATGATTTTCATAATTTCCAACTTACAACTTATTCATGTGTGACATAATGTAATGCTTTCATTATTCATTGATAACTTTTAGGATCACAGAACAAAAAGCACAAAAAGTGTCCAAATGGATAAATTCATCGTCCCCGACTTTCACTTCTCCAAGCCAAGCTTAAAAACAAGATCATTGTAAAATACAAGTTATGATGCTAACACTACTCATAAAAGCTAATTGTGTACTTACTTTTCCTCCCTTATTCCTAATTTTGTATCTCAAGATTTTATTTAAGTCATATACCCGAAGGCTCTTTAAGACTTTATTTCGATACTTATTAATTCCAAAAATAAAGCGTAACGGTTAAAAACGCAATAATTAGCTCCTAGCCCTTTTCAAAAGATCAAATGTCATCAAGATTAAAGTCCACATCGAGGCGACCAAAATTTGGCTTTTATTAGGTTACTTAAGCAAGGCACCATTCATGTCATATACCCTAAGGCTCTTTAAGACATAAATGGACCAATCTTATTTGCACCATATACCCTAAGGCTCTTTAAGGTACAAACAAGACAAAAATTAAGCAACAATATCCATTCCATATACCCTAAGGCTCTTTAAGGAATGAATAAGGCTATAATTTCACTTATTAAATTCTACTTACCCCATATACCCTAAGGCTCTTTAAGGGATAAGCAAAATATTTATTAATGTGATACATATAGTATGCCAAATTAAGTATTCCTGATGTGTACTCATCTTAATCACAAAGGAACTAAAGAAAACTTCTATTAACTAATTATTAACCAAAAAACCGCACAACTCTATTTATTAAACAATTATATATAAAGGTGAAACAAGCTAATGGGAGAAAAAGCCACAATTAACACTTATGAGCCTTAAAGAAATCCAACTATTCTATGTTTAGCATCAAAACTTATACTCTACTCTATCATCTCTTGTTCTTCACAATTTAAAATTTCTAACTAAAGAAACTCGTGAATACTTAGCCTAATAAATCGATCTTTGCATATTTAAAATCAATTATAGGAACTTGCAAAATCTTGACTTTTGAGGTTTAGGTAATTATTCTACACTCTTTGATCTCACAATTGTGATGTTAAATATAGTGTTTTAATAGTTGTATAAGCCTTCTAGGATCAAGTTGTGTAAAAGAAACCAAGCAAAAACGTTCAAAAGGGTGATTTTTAGGTAAAAAGTTCGTATTTTCTTGACTGCGTTTTGTCTCTCTGGCATATTTCTTGGTTGCGTTTTGCCTCTTGCGTTTTGTTAGAAAAGGACACCGCGTTTTGTCATTTTGTGAAGGACAAAAGTACTGCATTTTGTCTTATTAGGGACTGCGTTTTGGTCACTGCGTTTTGTCTCAAGATTCTGCGTTTTGGTCACTGCGTTATGTCTCAAGATACTGCGTTTTGCTTCCTGCGTTTTGGTTTATCAAAGGTTGCGTTTTGGTTCTGCGTTTGGACTAATTGAAGACCTTCTTGCATTTTGCTTAGACGAGACTCTGCCCATTTCGAAACTTAATTGCGTTTTGTCTCAAGATTGGATTGCGTTTTATCTCAAGACTTGATTGCGTTTTGTCTCAAGACTTCCTGCATTTTGTCTACTTTTGAAGACCCTCAATGTGTTTTGGTAGACAGAAACTCTGGCAAAATTTTCTTCATTACGTTAACTCATTTCAACCAAACCAAATCACAATTAAACAACATATCACCTAATCCAACAAACAATCATCACTTTTAACATACAATCACTAAGCATTGTTCGATCAAATTAATCATTTCACAATCAATTAAAATGGCTCTAATCTTCGGAAGACATCCTTGTGCCCGGTTCCGATACCCTAGCTCACTATGCTTGATAGGACTGACTTTTTGCATCATGCAGAATAAACGTATTCGAGCTGTAGACGGGGTGAAAGAGAATGGTGTGAACATTCTGAAGTCAATTGATGAAGGACCATTTCAAATGGGGATTTTTTGGGAAACACTTGCTGAAGGAACTGAAGGGTGCCTTGTTCCAGAACGACTCGAGTCTATTTTGACTTGTCACCGTAAAGATAAGGAAAGGTACAATGCCGACAATCGGCGCCACAAACATGCTACTTCAAGGGTTGCAAAAGAAATCTACTACTCTTTGATTAATCATTACACTGATGCAAATGACATATGAGACAATGCGAAGATGCTCCTGGAAGGTTCGGAATTAACAAAAGAAGACCGTAAATCACATCTGTATTATGACTTCGAACACTTTCGTTAGCACAAAGGAGAGACCATTCATGATTACTATGTCCGGTTTGCCAAACTTATCAACTACATGCGTAACATCAAGATGACCATGTCTAGAATGCAGTTGAATTCTAAGTTTGTTAACAACATGTTGCCGGAATGGGGTAGATTTGTAACAGCAGTGAAACTCAACAGAGGCTTGAGGGACTCCAACTATGATCAACTGTTAAGCTCGTATCTAAAGGCAAAGAGGCGCAATGCCAATAAGAACAAAATGTTGTTGGACCGATTCACTCAACACACACTTGATCCTCTCGCCTTGATGTCCATTGTTGCACCTCAGCAGTATAATTTACAATCATCCATAAATCCATCATCCTCATATGTTCCACCACACTTTGCTGAAAACTCTCAACTTGATTCGGGACTCTCTCCAACGGACAACTTAATTGAAAATTTAACCAACATACTTGCCCTTCTCACCCAATCATACAAAACATACCTTCCTCAAATAAACAATCAACTCAAAACTTCATCAAATCCTAGGAACCAAGCCCCAGTTCAAGACAGCAGGGTTGTGGTTCAGAATGTTCAGGGTCGGCAGAATAGAGGACAGGGTAACAATGCACGGGGTGGCAGGGTACGTTGGTTATGAGGGGAGCTCTGAACAGAGTCGGGAATCTAATCCCAGGTCCAAGCAGGCAGGTTAAGTGCTACAACTATAACGGTATAAGCCATATAGCAAGGAACTACACTCAGCCCAAGCGACCACAGAACTCCGAATACTTCAAAGACAAGATGTTACTGATGCAAGCTCAGGAGAATCGTTCCCACATAACTCACGAGAGTATGGTACGTATTATGGTTGTGGAGGATGGTTTGCAATACTTGGAGAATCGTTAGAAGAGTACGGAATTGAAACGCTGGATTTGAGTTATTTCAACTTACAGTAAAAACAAAACTCCAACGTATTCATTGCAACCACATCTTTGGCATGTGCCAAGAAGACATTGTTGTTGCAAACCTTGCAAGTTTTGTAGGGGCTCATCAATGGTTTGATTTTTGCATGGTTCTGGATTAGAGATAATCGGAACTCTCGGAGGACAATTATAACCGTAATGAGCACCTTTCCCACAAGACTTACAAGTGCATTGTCGACAAAAGATTCCATCTAATGAATCACCGCACTCGTGACAACAATGGTCAATGTGTGGAGGACTTGGTGAAGAGTTTTCACCGGTCCCTGATTGATAACATTGGCTCTCGAGGACATTAACAACGATGGAATTGCGACGGATGACACGGAAGTGTCTTGAGAAGCTTTGAAAAAATTCATTTTCCACACAGTTTGTAAGCAAACTACCATAAAATCCTCCGTAAAAGAACAAAAAACACACCTTGACAATACGACCCTCACGGGGTTCCACACCTTGCACACCTTACACAATTTCGAGGGGGTTTAGGAACAAGAATCTTGTCTTCAAGACTCCCTTTCGAACAACCACAGTTTGAAGTGTACAAACTTCCACAAGACGAGCATTCTTTAATCGCGTAAATTGGATTCAAACGATAATCGAATGACGTCATAAGAATTAAACATGAAGATGGATAAGAAAAGAATTAAATGATACGAAGAAAAAGAAGATTATTTTTGGTTTTTCCATTAATTCACAATTTATTTTAACGGACAAAATGATAAGACAACTTAAACCTGATAATCTACTTACTTCACGGTAACTCTCAAAAAGATAAACTCACAGGTGAGCGGAGGAGTAGGAATAGCGCGAAGCTTATTTCTCCTTTCGGGTCGTAGTTCCTAGGAACAACCCTCCTTATACCCACTTTATAGTTTGTTTAACTTTTCAAGGTGAGCCGTACGTCGTAAGAGACACAAAAGGCAAGTTTTTAAATCTTTTGTTCGAGTTGGGAACCAACAAGTTCACCGGAAGTTATTATGATAATACCTCAGTTGAGAATATTATATTTTGGTATTTTACCAATTTGTGAATTTTATTTTCTTTTTTATGGACAATGTTTTTATATTTTTGGTTTTTCTTTGGTTTTTATCTGATAATTATACTAATAAAAGAAAATGAAAAATATTTTTGTACTTTTTATGTTTTTTATAAAAGAAAATATTCACAGTTTCAAACACAATTGATCAAACGTAACGATAATCGGCTTCACAGCCTCCCCGGCAACGGCGCCAAAAATTGATTGGTGAAATTTACACTGTATATATATATAATATATAATAAAATATAAAATATATATATAAGTATAAAAATCAACAATCAATAAAACCGAGAAGTAGTATAGAGTGTTCCCGGGTCGTTTATCCCCAACGAGGCTGGACTGGAAAATCGATACAGTCGAAGATTTGAGTTTGAAGGAAGGAATTGATTTGGGAAGTTTTGAGAAGGTGTGGAAAAGTCAAATTACGATGATAACGAACAAAAATGTTTAAGAAAAAACTTAGAAATTATGAAAATTAACACTAGAAGCACCAATGGGTCCGAATCCACAAAAGGTGGGAAAAAACCCTAAAATCTTTAAAATAACCTACGAAAAATTTTTTCACTTCTAAACTACTCTACGGGACAAATAACGAAAGATATGAAAAAGGACTCAGACCGAAAGAAAAACGGTATGTTCGTTTTGACCCAAAAAAACGAGTCAAAACAAAATCCCGTACCCGGACCGTTCTTTAAAAAGTACAAAGTTGTAAAAATTGCCCTACGAAAATTTTTATATTTTTCCTACAAACTAGATGACAAAAGAAAATTTTCTAAAAAAGCAAAATATTTTTTTGATAATTTTTGTATTTTTTATGAATTATTTAAACTTTTAACGAAATTAAATTAAAAAAATATCAAACTATTTCTAAAAATTCTGAAAAATTTACAAAAAATGCTTTACACTATGATTGATCTACGAAAAAATAAAGGAAACACAGTTTGCTTAAAATAGCCCGAAAATAAAGCTGTTGCACGCTTATAGGGCTTATTAAGCCAAAAACATTAAGTTATCCATGCCCTCTGAGTCTTTAACAAAAGACCCAAGGGCGCGGAGTTGGTAAGAGTGAGTGTTTATTATAGGGGGATGTATCGCCTTGGTCCGGTGTTCGAGTCTTGCTCACCCGGGCCAAGTGTCTTTCCCTTTTTTTTTTTTTGAAAAAGTTCTAGGGTAGAATAGTGGTTAAAGAACCAAAGTAAGGGGGTAGGCGGGAAAGTATCTAGAATTTTACACTACAATGAAAAACGGGGGTACCCTTTAATTTTGAGACAAACTACAAACGACCCTACGCTTACGGCTTAATTTTGCTTATTAAACATTGAGAACTCAGAAAAACTCTTAAAACTACAAACTTGTAAAGGAGCTTATTCTCTACAACATTAATGAAAGCACTTTCAACTTTTGGCAAAAGAATAAGCTAGAAAATAAGCTTTTTAAATCCTGTTACAGAAAGTAAGTGTTTTAAAAGCTTTTTCACATTTTAGCTTATATCTAGCTTATTTCTAGGTGAGAATGAAAAACAAAAGAAGCTAAATGTAGCTCAGGTTGTGTACTAAGGATATCTAAGAAAAAATTAGCTAAGCTTTAACAAAAATAACAAGAGAATTGAACTTAAAAAGTGCAAGTTTTAACTTAAAACTGATAAGCTTTCTTAAATAAGCTAAAAAAAGCTTAAAACTAAACCCTAACAGCTGAAAATTTGAAAATAAGCTATGCTATTGATCTTGAATCAACCTAGATAAAAGATTTTTCAAACTTACAACTAAAACTGAAAATCAAAGTAGAAAATAGGCTAGAAAACTAAATGCTGCTTATACTTTTCAGGTATAAAACTGAGATGAGCTTTTTTCTAATAAGCTAAACTGCTTAATACTAAACCTTACAAGCTGAAAATTTGGATTTAAGCTGCCCTAACTACCTTGAATCAACCTAGGTAAAAGGTTTTTACAAATTCAAACTAGAAATCAAAACTTCAAAATGAATTAAGGCTAAAAATCAAACTGCTGATATGATATGTTGCTGATATGTTTGGCAAAGATGATAAAATGCAAGCTAAACTTCTATTTTAAACTCATAAACCAGTTAACAACATGTACCTAAACCTACATTCACTTAATGTGAGCTCTATACTACTTATGGCTAGCTTCTAAAATTCCTTTCACCTTTAAAAATTGCCCTGGTGCAAATACAAGTTTTTACACTCTAAATTGTGGAATTCTAAAAGCTAACTTCTAAAAATTGTTTAAAACCTTGTTTTATGTCCTAGCTCAGCTAAATGAAAAGTTTTGACATAGTGTAGTTGACTTTAAGAGTCAACTACAGCTTATACCAAACACTCCTTAATGAATTCTGTCAAAACTAGATTGACTTTAAAATCTATATAAAAGCTAAAACAACTTAAACATTTTATCTACTTCTATTTAGATTGACCTACTTAAGCTATTTTAAAAATAAAAGTAACAGCTTATTAATTAGATTAAGCTAGTTTCTCTACTAGCTTATCACTACTTACTATGACAGATTTAGTAAAAATGAAACTAATGAATCCTAACTACAATTTCCTAAAGACATTTGCATCTATTAACTAACTAAGCAATTTTAAACAAGATTAAACTCACAAAAAGGCAATGAAATGAGCTAAATGAAATAAGCTATGTGAATGCTAAAATGAATTATAAAGGGTTAAACCTGGAATTGAAGTCTCAGACCTAGCCACTCTATTTGAATGAGTGGCTTAAACAACATGAACCTATTGGCTACCTAGCCTCTAAACCATTGAGCTTTAAAAGCTCAATAAGCTATATGAAGCTTAATAAACCTTGTAGCTTTCAAAATCGAACACAAATGCCTCAAGTGATCATGCTTTGACTTAAAATGATAAGAATGAGTAAATGAATGTCTAAAAACAGACTTTTAACTAAATTCGAGCTTATGAACAGGAATAAGCTCAAATGAGCTTATTAAGAGCTTATTGGATTAAAAAAAGCTTATTATTGAAAACAAAGTTCAAGTAAACTTGAAAACGGAATGTTATTACTCAAATGATGAAGTACAAGCTTAAAGAACAAAGGTACAAGTGACTAAAGCTGAATTTTAAAAACTTAAAAGAAAATGCTTGAAAATTAAGGAAAAATTACAAAGCTGAAAATAAAACTAACTACTACAGTGATAGTGGAGGAGGGGGGAAAGGTTTATCCATGGTGGAATTGGGGCTATGGGGTAAAACGGGGGTGGTTAACCCGTGAGTTCGTTGGGGGGGGAAATTGGGCGGGAAAACTGGTTAAAAAAAGTTATGGGTGACAGGTTAATAAAGGCTTTGCAAGGTTGGTCCTTGTGGTGTTAAAGATTTGGAAATTTGGCAGAATTGGTCCTCCAACCCATATAAGTTAGTTACATAGGTGGTCCTTGTGCATTATAACTTTTAGGGGGTTGGCAGATTAACCCCCTCAAGTTATACTTCTATTGAATTGTAATTTCAGCCCTTGTAGTTTTCCACCATGATATACAACCTTTTGAATTGGCAATTTCAGTCCCTGGAGTTGTATTTTTTTCTTCTTTGACTTTCTTTTGACTTGACCGTGTCGGTGTTGACTTTGACTTTGACCAGTTGACTTTTCTGTTGACTTTTTGACTTGATTGACTTTTCGGCTTTGATTTGGCTTTGTCTTTCACAGTCTTTTCCATTCCGAGTCCGGTTTTGTCGTTTTGGCTTTGTTTTTCGTCCTTTTCTTAGTTATCCGTTCCTGCACAATACAATTAGCAAAACAAGCGTATATTTGGCATTTTAAGTCCGTTTTTGGTTATTTTAGCTCGTTTTTAAAGGTAAAAGGTATGTGTAATTAAGCACATACCAAAATCCCCCATACTAAGGTATTGCCGTGTCCTCACGCAATGTTATGAAGTAAACATTTACGAAAACTAAGAATCTCAATCCCCCTCGACTAATAACCTCGAAGTAGCTTCTTTTAGTTTTCATTTTCACCTAGAAATAAGCTAGATATAAGCTAAAATGTGAAAAAGCTCTTAAATCCCTTGTTTCTGTAACAGAATTTGAATTGCTTATTTTCTAGCTTATTGAGTTGTTAAAAGTAGAAAGTCCCTTTGTTAAAGTTGTAGAGAATAAGCTGTTATATAAGTTTGTAGTTTTAAGTTTCAGCTGAATCTCACTTTTTAATAAGCTAAAAATAAGCCATGTCGCAGGGTCTGTTTTGTACATTGTCCATTGTTTAGGGTTACCCATTTTCAAATAGTGTAAATTCACAATAGTTAGCCCGCCTACCCTTTAGTTTCGTTTCTTACACTTTCTACCCTAGACTTTTAGGAAAAATAAAAAAAGGGGGAAAGACAAGAGGTCCGGGTGAGCAAGACTTGAACCCGTGACCTCTCGATACAAACCCCCTTTATAACACACCTTACCACTGCGCCCTTGGGACTTTTTCGTTATAGTCCCAAGGGCTTGTGTATTTATAGTCTTTTTTTTTGTTATAAGCTTATAAGCTGTTGCAGCTTAATTCGGGGCTTATTTCTTAAGCAAACTTGTGTTTTTTATTTTTCGTAGGATTTTTATAGAGTAAAGTATTTTTAGTAAATTTTTCAGAATTTTTCGAAGTTATTTAGTATTTTAAAGAAAGAGACAGAAAGAGAGATGGCAGAGATGGAAGGTGAGGGAGAAGAAGGAGAGATAGAGAAAAGGAGAGTGGGAGAAAGAGAAAGGAAAAGGAGGGGGGTAGGGGGAAGAAAGAGAGAAAGGGAGGAGAGTAGGAGAGGAGAGGAGGAATAAGGGGAGGAAAAGAGAGATGAGGGGGGGAGGAGGAGAGAAGGGAGAGAGAGGGGGGGGAGGAGGAGAGGAGGAAGAGAAAAGAGGGGGAGAGGAGAGGAAGAGAGGAATAGAGAAGCAGGGAAGAGGGAGAGGGGGAGGAGAAAGGGAGTAAAGAGATCTAGTATCCAATCCGTTTTAGAAGAAATAACA
This sequence comes from Tanacetum coccineum, assembly GCA_026074375.1. Classification (NCBI taxonomy): domain Eukaryota; kingdom Viridiplantae; phylum Streptophyta; class Magnoliopsida; order Asterales; family Asteraceae; genus Tanacetum; species Tanacetum coccineum. The sequence goes on along the minus strand of BQNB010021258.1, from coordinate 31,218 downwards.
TTTGTTACCGGTTGAGACTTACTAGCAGGCTTTGAAAGAACATTCTGATTTGGAAGTTTTTCCAGGCCCGTCTTCCAAAACTTCTCCCGTGTTAGGTTGTTTTGATACAACCTTATAAACAATGTTAGGTTTAGGTTTCATGAATTTAACACCAACCACCTACTTTGTCACAACTTGCTTCTTTTTGCCATTCCTCCTAGTCACTTTCGTATAGCCATCATCCTCCTCATGGGTATCAACAGTTTCTTTAACACGTTTAGGGCAGTCAACATCATCATGATCAAAAACTTTGCATACGTCACACCTAAGAGGAATCCATTCATACTCAATGTCCACAGTTTTGAGAGAATGTCCAGTCCCATTCGGAAAGGGAATGGCCACACCAACATTTGTCATCTCATTTAGTATTCGTAGATACTTCATTGAGAGCTCTCTCATAATCATTCTTACCCCCACGACTTTTTACAAACCGTACTAGTATAAGCATCAAGCATTATAGGGCTACCAATTTGAGAAGTAATCAAACTAAGGCCTTCTTCACAGTAAGCCACAATTGGAACATTATGCATCTTGACCTAAATTGGAGCAGCCGTAATTGTATCCTTAGTAAGCTTGGTATTTAGAGTCCAAATGTTAATTCTAACTCAAATGGTTTATCTTCTACAGGAGTAGACAATACTGCTAAGACGAGAAGGCCACAACCTAGGAGCAATACAAAGAATGATAGGGTCCCCTCTGCGTCTAAGAGTAGTTGCAGCAAGAATAAAGAAGTTGAATAGAAGAGACACCCCTAGGAATTTACTGCTTTCTAAGAATAAGAAACATATGTCATCTGAATGTAATAACGTTAAGCTTGCTATTTGGAATTATAAATCTGAAGTTGTTTGTGCTTTGTGTAAGCAATGTTTAATTACTGTTAATCATGATGTATTTTGCTTTAACATGTGAATGACATGAATTCTCGTGGTAAGAAACAAAAGGCAAATGTTTTCAAACACTGAAAATCAAAAAAACAAAAGCCAAAGGTTATGAAGCCTAAGAAAGTAGGGTCCAATGAAAGACTTGCTTCACCTAAGCCTAGTAAACCTAGATCTTGCCTTAGGTGGTCACCAATTAGAAGACTTTTTGACCTTAATGGAAAAATAATCGTATCCAGTGAATATGAGAGTCAGTCTGACTGCTCTAATGGTGATAATGCATGTACTTCTAACCCTTTGGAACCTACAATCAAACGGTTTCCAAATTCTACTTTTTTTCTTGGCAGGTTATCCAAATTCGTTTATGGTGCATCGACTCGGGTTGTTCCAAGCATATGACCGGGAATCTAAAGCTTCTCATCAATTTCGTCTAAAAGTTTTTGGGAACTGTTTGCTTTAGAAATGATCATGTTTTTTCAATTCTGGGTTTCGATGATCTTCAACGGGGAAATATTTTAATCACCAAGGTTTATTTCATTGAGGGCTTAGGGCACAACCTGTTCTCGGTTAGGCGGTTTTGTTATTCAGATTTAGAGGTCGCTTTCAGAAGAAACACATGTTTCGTCAGAAATTTAAAAGGAGTTGATTTGTTAAAAGGAAATCACACAACAAACCTTTATACCATCAATCTCTATGAAATGGCCTCTGCATCCTCGATTTCCTTAATGGCTCGTGCAACTACACCAAGTCAAGGTATGGCATCAACAATTAGGCCCACGCAATTTGACATCCAAATGAACCTTGCAAAACGATCTTATCATCCGTCCTTTCCAAAATTCAAACATTCATAAAAGAACATCTTTGTCCCTCATGTGGAGCAAGGAAAAAGCAAAAGGGCATCTCACCATCCAAACCAGTTCCAAATCCTAAGTAGAGTTACACCTTCTTCATATGGATTTGTGTGGTCCAATGAGAATCGCAAGCATAAATGAAAAGCGGTATGTTTTGGTGATTGTAGATGATTACTCTCGTTACACTTGGGTACATTTTCTCAGATCAAAAGATGAAGCACCAAAAGTGATTAAAACCTTCCTGAAGAGAATCACTGTCCTTCTTCAATCTCCTGTCATCATCATAAGAACCGACAACGGCATAGAATTCAAAAATCAAATCCTTAAAGAATACTTTGATAGTGTAGGCATCTCTCACCAAGCGTCTTCTGTCAGAACACCTCAACAAAATAGAGTAGCGGAACGAAGAAATCGGACGTTAGTAGAGGCTGCTAGAACAATATTGATTTTCTCTTGTGCACCGTTATTCTTATGGGCTGAAGCGATTGCTACTGCGTGCTACACTCAAAACCATTCCATCATTCACCGTCGATTTAACAAAACACCATACGAGCTCATTAACGGTAGAAAACCAGATATCTCCTTTCTATATGTATTCGGGGCTCTCTGTTATCCTAAGAATGATCATGAAGATATTGGGAAGCTTGGTGCAAAAGGTGATATTGGTTTTTTATTGGTTATTCTGCTGATTCATGTGCTTATAGAGTTTACAACCAAAGGACAAAGAAAATCATGGAGAAAATGAATGTGACATTTGATGAGCTTTCAGCTATTGCTTTTGAACAAAGCAGTTTAAAACCCAAGCTTCAAAGCATGACTTCAGGACAGATTAGTTCAGGACTCTATCTTACTTATGCTTCATCAACAATAACAACTCAACAAAAAACTGAACGTGAATTGGATTTACTGTTCGAAGCTATGCATGATGATTACATTGGTGGTCAACCCGTCAGCTGCTCCAAGAACTACTCTGGCTACTCAAGCACCTCAAGTTCTTTAGACTCCAACGGCAACTACAACAACAACAAATACCACACCGACACCAATAAATTCATCCTCTTAAGCAACAACTCTTCCAAACACTTCATAAGATGTTGACGAGCTTAAAACACAACAACATGTTCAGCATCAACCCGCAACAATTGTTGACAATGTTCCAAATGCTATGTTCAATGAAAATACATTTGTAAATCCTTTTGCTACTCCATCCACAAGTGCTGCTGAATCATCATCTTCATAACATATGGATCCATCGAACATGCATACGTTTTACCAACCATACCCTCATGAATATCAATAGACTAAGGATCACCCTTTGGAACAAGTGATAGGAGAACCCTCACGACCAATTTTGACAAGGAATCAACTCCGATCCGATGGTGGCATGTGCATGTATGCATTAACTGTGAGCACTATGGAACCAAAAAATGTCAAAGAGGCTATGACCGACCCTGCATGGATTGAATCAATGCAAGAAGAACTTCTACAATTCAAAAGGCTTGATGTATGGGTGTTACTTCCTCCTCCAGATAACATAAAACCTCTTACATTGAAATGGTTATTCAAAAATAAGCATGATGAAGAGAACACGGTCATCTGAAACAAGACTCGTCTGGTTGTGAAAGGTTACCGCCAAGAGGAAGGAATAGATTTCGAAGAATCCTTTGCTCCAGTTGCTATAATGGAAGCTATCAGGATATTTTTGGCATATGCTGCACACAAATCATTCACTGTGTTTCAAATGGACATGAAAACTACATTCCTGCATAGTACGCTAAAAAAAGACGTGTACGTGTGTCAACCTGAAGGTTTCATCGATGCTGAACATCCAATCCATGTCTACAAGTTAAAGAAGGCACTATATGGGTTAAAGCAAGCACCAAGGGCATGATACGACGAATTGTTAACGTTTCTCCTACATAATCACTTCTTCAAAGGCACCATTGATTCAACATTGTTTATAAGGTGCTTCGACGACGACATCTTAGTGGTACAGGTCTATGTTGATGATATTATCTTTGGTTCTACACACCCTAGGTATTCCAAACTATTTTCTGACCTTATGAAAAGCTGCTTCGAAATGTCGATGATGGGGGAAATGACGTTTTCCTTGGTTTATAAGTTAACCAATCCCCCTGTGACATCTTCATAAACCAGTCCAACTACGTGTTAGAAATCCTTAAAAAATATGGAATGGAAATGTGATCCTGTTGGTACTCTAATGGAGATTAAAGACAAGCTTGACCTTGATCAAAATGGGTCTCCAGTCGATGCAACAAAATATCGTAACATGATTGGTGCCCTAATGTATCTTACGTCTAGTAGACCGGACATTGTACATGCTATTGTTAATGTGATTGGTACAGGCTAATGCCACGCGAGAGCACCTCAAAGAGGTTTAAAAGGATCTTTCGTTTATCTCTGGGGAATGTTAATATGGGTCTATGGTTACGAAGGATTCTGGTTTTGAACTAAACCGGATTTTTAGATTGCTAATTATGCGGAAGTAAAGACACCTTCTGAGTACTTTGGTGGAGCTCAATTCTTAGGCAAAAAGCTGGTTAGTGGTGTCCTCAAAGAAACAAGACTGTACGGCGCTGTCAAGCGGAAGCAGAATATGTGTCTCTATCCGCTTGTTGTGCCCAAGTCATTTGGATGCGGACACAGTTAACGGATTATGGCTATCACTTCAACAAGATTCCATTATTGTGATTTGAAATCAGCCATAGCCATATCTGCAATCGGTCCAACACTTCAAGAACAAACACACATCGCTGTCCGCTACGTTTATATGGAACACGGGAACAAGGGTACGATTGAATGTTTTTTGTCAAGACGGTTACCAACTGGCCGACCTCATTCACCAAAGCCCTTCCAGTTAGATTGATTCAATATTTGGTTTGTCGCCTTGGTATGCGCGTTTATCTCTCAGGACTTGATTCGTCTTGCAAAATTTCAGTAATTCTTTGTATATATTTTATCAAAATAAATCAAACTATGAAAATATAAAACTATAATAGCAAATACAAAATCAAAAAATTTCAAAATACATAAAATAATCTTTGCCGCCATTCTCTAGACAATCGTTAAACATTTGTACACATAGAATTTAGTATTAATTTTAAACATAGGTGAATAATTGAAGGTTCGAGCGAGAGTTTTAATGCTTCAAAATATGTCCTTTTTCTTTTCCTCAACGGATTCTAAGTAAATGTCAGCTTAGGAACTCGGTCTCCAAGAATAGGAAATGTTCATTTATGTCTATTTATCCTACAACGAGAATTTCATATTTCTCGGTCGGTGAGGCAATGTGATATAAACATTCATAGTTTGAAAGGCTCAAGAGAAGCACTAAAAGGTAATGTAATTAATAAGATACATCTGACATCATTTTCCTATTGAGCATAAATTTTCAAGCTATTTTCAAAAAGAAAATTTCAAATTCTTTCAAAATTGTGTGCTCAACAAACTCCCACTCTAAGTTTTCACTCTATTTTATAATTGAGGGGGAGTATAAAATATGATTCATTCTGCATGCACTCTTTGTTCTCCCAAGACATAGTTAGGCTCATGTGAATTCTGGACATAATTGTTTGATTCAATAGTTGTCACAAAATTATATACCATATGTAATTTTTAAGGGGGAGAATAGTGATTAAAATGTGATCAATACCGATTAATAACGGATACGATCTTCAATCTATAAGTGCGTTCCCAAACCTTGCATGTGTAAAACTCTTTCATAATATGGTGCATATGTGTTGGGGGAGCTTTTTGATATCTCTATAAACACTCAATGTGTCTTAAATGATTTCACAGACACGTTGATTGATTTTTTATCAAATGGTTTTATGGATCTTCATGGCAATACATAAGCCCGACCAATTTTGTTTTCAAGGAGTCATAAGGAGGTTAAGGTTAGGTATATTCGTTCTATGATCCAGCCCAGAAACCGAAAGGATCTACCCAGGAACACTCCATTAGATAGAGTAGAAGTCCTAGGTATGATTGAAATAGAGGAGTAAAGTGAGAATAGGGAAATAGTGATGACTGAGATGGAGTAGTGCTGGAACAACCTAAAGGTACTAGTATGAAGAAGGTCTCGGTAAGCATAAATGGGGTTGAAGAATTGAAAAAGAATTGTAAGGATAAAGGGTGAAATGAAAGAAGCCCTCTATACAACCCTAGGCAGAAACTGGGTCAATACATAATCTATCGGTAATCACAAAGATGATTCTGATATTGAAGACTGACATCATGGACCCAGTTGTTGAGAATCGTTTAGCCCATCTAGGATTAGTTTTACGAATAACATTAACACGCAACGGAATAATAAGAACAATAATGCTATTCAACAAGGTTTTACTACTAAACATTCAAGCCTCCATTAATTTGATCAGAATAAATGATTACAAACTGTAACAAGGATCCACAATCCTTGAGGCTACACTAACTATCTAATAAACTAACTACTAACTATTAGACTCTCATTGGAGAGATCTAACTATGATGGATAATCAAACTATTCACCCTACCTCTCTTTATATACTAGAGAGGCTAGGGTTTACAAGAAAACCTTAGTCAAACATATCATAATGTTGATTTTGTAACTTCCAATCATCATTAATGTTTTAGTCAAAGTCCAACATATCATATTAATGTTGATTTTGTAACTTCCAATCAACATTAATGTTTTAGTCAAAGTCCAACATATCATATTAAGTCCTTCTTGTTTCATTTATCTTCATATAAGCATATGTAGTTTTGTAATCATCAAATCTCAGATCCCAACAATCTTCCCCTATTTGATATTACAAAACAGTCTCCATGAATGAAACAATCTTCAAAGCTTCCCCTTGACTTAAGATCTCCTTGAACATGCCACCACATAAAATAATAAGCTGCAAATCACGAATCTTCTTCCCCTTTTTGTAATCATCCAATAGGGGTCATCTGTAGATAAGCAACTTGTGAACACTTCCCCTTAAGTGGTACATGTAGATGGTTAAACATGTTAACAATAAGCTTCCCCTGAAAGTATGCTAACCATCTCTTGAATCTCGAACTCAGTAGGCTCCAAGTAGTAATTATTGATGAAGAAAAATGAGTATAACCCATATGTTGAAGAAGTAGAATTTCCCAAACTTGTGTCTTATGTCTTGCACTATCCACGTGATGTCAAACTTATACCAAGACCAAAATATAAGTAGATCGTAATCTCTTGACAAAATCCTCAACTATATGAGACACTGAGCACAACAACGTAACTCCTTCAAGTGATAGCAAATGTGAGCATTAAGCACCCTAAGTTTATAGATCACACACCTTTGATAGATTCGTCAAGTCTTCGTCACACCATTGTAAGCACGAACAAGTTACCTCCTGCTAAAAGGTATGATAAGAACACGCATATGTGAAACTCAACTACAACATCAAATAAGCAATAATCAACTCTCTTTATAATAATCCCCAAATCGAGCCATAATTTCATCATCTATCCGAGATCAAAATCAATCCAAAAACAAATCCACAAACATATATATACCTTGTAGATCCTAGATATCAAGAGCAACCTGCTCTGATACCAATTGTTGAGAATCGTTTAGCCCATCTAGGATTAGTTTTACGAATAACATTAACACGCAGCGGAATAATAAGAACAATAATGCTATTCAACAAGGTTTTACTACTAAACATTCAAGCCTCCATTAATTTGATCAGAATAAATGGTTACAAACTGTAACAAGGATCCACAATCCTTGAGGCTATACTAACTATCTAATAAACTAACTACTAACTATTACATAAACTAACTATTAGACTCTCATTGGGAGAGATCTAACTATGATGGATGCATAAACTACATACCTTAAACCTCCTTTTATAGTATAAGGAGTCAAGGTTTACATGGAAACTAATAATGATAATAATGATAAAATCAATTAGTATTCTTTGACCAAATTATTATCTTTGACCAAATCATTATCTTTGACCAATTATTCAATCATTATCTTTGACCAAATCTTTCAATTCTTATCTTTTGTAGTATTCTTTGACTACAACTTTGGTCCTTCATGTTTCCATCTTGTTTCATTCGTGTTTTGTCTTATCAACTGAAAATATAATTCCCAACACCAGTGATGCAATGCACAACCCTCCCCACCCACTCAGAATCTCTTAAAAGATTTATGTTACATTTCTCATGGAGATCAACACGTTTCTATCGGCTTTCTCATTCTGAGATCATTGATATGGAAAAGGTGGCAGTCCGCTCCAGCCTCCGATAACCAAATAACAAATGTGCACTTATAGAGTCTAGAGCCAATGAAATCCATCAAAAATCTCACTAGGACACACATTCCAATATACAAAATGTCGTACATCATTATACAACATTTGGTATCAATAAGTCCTACGCATTATCCTTGTGAAAATTTCTAGAACATCAGAGTGATACTCTTTAGTATTTACAGTGACGGTGGAAATCCTTCTTGAGCCAACATCAAACAAGCTCTTGGTAGGTGACTTGCGAGATTCTAAATGAATCAAGCTTGTGTCAACTGGATATCGATTTTGATCCAATATATGAATTGAGGACTCAATAAAAAAGATAGTAACTATTTGATTCACTCTTACCATATTGTCTGCTTTGAGATGTTCCAGTAATGAGAACAAGCAAGTACGGTGAAAATCACGTTAGAGGATCTAATACTTTGAGCTGGAAACCCTGTCAAGGAGGTTCCTCTAAACTGAAACTACCTGATCACAGGTACAATATTTATACTGTAAAACGGTTCTCACAGAACCAGAGGTTAATGTAACCGAACTCAAGATGAATGACAAAGCCATATTCATCTATATCTAATGTTCATCACTAACATCAGTTTTCAGGTATAAGTGACGGCGTTACAACCTCATTCCAGCAGAGTCAAGATTCAAGACCTCATGCTCAATCGACAAAGATATATACATGATGAAAGCTCAAACTATCAAAGTCTTCCGCAATCTCTGATGTACAAGCACTTCCTTAAAAGAACATTTTTGACAAGATTACCAGACAATAACAAAGATATATCTCACAAGTAGATCAAATACTACTCCTTCCATGATGTGGTACAAGTAATCATGTTAAAAGAAAATGTTGAGGAAGATTGTTAGCAAGCTTTCAAGACCTTGAGCCTGAGGGTGGAGACACAAGATCACAAGGAGGCATAAAGATTCAAGGATATCAAATTAAAGATCAAGATCAAAGACCACGATATCAGTATTTTGTCAAAGAATATCAAATTAAAGATCAAGATCCAAGATCAAAAGCATGCAAAAGGAACCTCAAAAGAATTCCTAAGAACACAAGGCTCCAAGACTCAAGACATCACAAGAAGTGATCCACAATTCAATGACCACCCCTTCGGGGATATTGTTAGCCGTGTTTTTACATTAAGTGATGGTCATTATTATTCCTGAGCCTTTTATAAGAAAAACATAGTTTACGAGAATTCATTTAAGCTAATTGGGCCTAGGTGATGGGCTTAAGCCCATTTGTATTAGGTTCAGCCCAACATAAAGCCCAAATAAACCACCTTAGGGTTTTATCTCTTGTAACTATAAATACCTCTTCCTAGCATGTTAGGAAGGGTGTTGCTTTTCATTTTCTTCTAAGTGCAAGTAACCATTTTCTCTCTTTGTCTCTCTCTCTAGTTCTTTCTCTTTCTCTCTAAAATCTTTTCTCTTATTTTATGTTTATGATGATGAAATGATATCTTGTAACAAATAAACTAAGCACTAGTATGACAATGTAGGACATGATGGAAAGTGATTTATCAAGCATGCACATGGTCGCTTATGGTTTGCCATGTGGTAGTCCAAGAAAGGGACAAGAGAGTGGCCAACTTACAAAGGATAAAGGTTATGTGAAGATCCAATGGTTCTTGATTTATATAAACTAAGCAAGTGAGTGGAATGCTTTTGATTTAATTCTTATATGTATACATGAAGATGGACGGCTAGAAGGCTTCTAGAAGGAAGATTTATATAAAGTTTTGTGTATTGGGTATAAGTGTGGGTATTTGTTGAAGTATAGATAGGTTTAAGGGTTTACATGCATGCAAAATGCAAGTTATCGCGAAACGTAAATGTTTTACGTAACTTATAAAAATAAAATATGAAAAGTTTATAAATTATCTTCATAATAATTATGTAATACTTGTTTGACGTAAACTTTTATTTGTTTGATGTCGGTTTACGTTGAGTGTTGATTTTTAGTTTACGCGATTTAACTAAACGGTTTAAATTAAAAGTAACCACGTAAAAGTTTAGAATAAATAGTTGAATATTTATTGACGTAAAATGACTTGAAAATGTAGGTTGTTATAGTCTCCCCATGTTAGAAGAATTTCGTCTTGAAATTCAGTTTGAGTTGTCTTCCATAATGGTGTTGGTGAAGAGGTGTGGATACTTGTTACGGAATACTTACCTTAATCCTCTAAAAACGTGGTAACCAATATTGTTTTCTTAATATACAGAGTCTCATTGGGACGGGTTCCAATTCCTTGTATATTCTACTTAAGATTTTTCATCCTCGATATTTTCCTTCTTAATTTTTTCGGCTTGGGTATCCAAGATTTGTGACGGCGAGTTAAAATCTATTTATTGTGAATGAAATTCAAATCCTAGTAATCTTATCCATTACTTTCGAATTAAAGTGCCAGCTATAATATTTTCCTTTACAGGGTGATAATGAATTTATACTTATGATGATGTCACGATTACTAAGTTTTATGGTACTACGTCGACGTTTGGATGGGTGATTTATTAAATTCTTTAATGGCGAGCAAAGTTGACGGGGAATCGTCTTAGGGCGACTAGTGATGCATCTTGACTTTTCGAGATAAGGTTTTGTGTAAGGTGATGTCAACCTTATGTAGTAATGTGGAGTAAAGGTCTGCTTAGTTACTATGATTTTTAATTCAGTTTCTCGTGACACACAGGTTTTATGAACATGTACACAAAGACTTTGCTTTTCGAGGATATGAGTAGAGAATTGATTTTGAAAAAAGTTTCAAGGCGACTACTACTCAACATGGCATGGTCCTTCCTGAATTATACATAGGTGATCAGGCTATGTACAATTAAGGACTAACGATGAAACGCTCATTTTCATCAAAATAGTGTTATGTATAAAGTAGTATCAAAATGGTTTATAGTGTAAGAAAATAATTCACAAGATATAAACAAGGTAGTTTATACGATGACAACAAAATGGTTTGCGAGATGACCGTATGATAGTTTATAAGACAATAGTTAAATAGTTCATGGGATGTTAGTAAAATAATTTATGTGATGGAAACAAAATAGTTCCATAAGGTAAAGATAAAATGTTATAGTAAAATAATTTGTCAATGATAGTAAAATAGTTTATCACGTGATAGTAAAATGTTTTATAAGGTTATACTATTTTAGGAAGTGGCTTGCATGAATAAATAGAGATTTAAGGTAAAATTGACGAAATTTTCACAACACATTAATTTGATAGACAATTTAAAATCATCCACATAGTATAACGAACATTTTAAAGGAAGTATAACGTGAATTCCTTAAAGGAAATAGAGTCTATGATGGTTCCAACTTAGGTTTCACTATGTAAGACGGGTCACAAGATGACGTAGGTGTTTCAACAATGTGAGGCGGGTATTTAAACTCGAAGTTGAATGGTAAGGTAACTAGTGGGATCGGCAGAATATGACATGCTTCAATGTTATGTAATACGGTATTATGTAACATCATAAAAAGTTTTAAAGACCACCGTGTCATTCACAATGTCTTGAGAAAAGTCCCAGTATTTATATAGATAAATCTTATATAAACAAGTGTAAAATATACTCAAGAGAAGGTAAGTATATATATAAGTCATGCAAACAAGTAGTGTAAGCAAGTAATGTAAGCATGTAAGCAAGTAGTGTGTATGCACATGAAAGAAAAAGTTTGATGTGATGCAATGTTTGTGAAAACGGTTATAGTCTAGGTAAAATATGCAACCTAGTTCTCTATAACCTTGGCTCTAGATACCAATCTATAATACCCCCAAAATGGGTCGCAGCGGAAATATGTCCGGGAGTGTTACTTCATAATACAATAGCACAAAATGTGAGAGAACGGCCTCTAAATGAGTCGTTTGAAAAGTAATCTCGTTGATTTAGTTGAAAAATACATTTGTCCCAAGGTTTGCATCATAATGAAAGACTAAAAATAATACAACGAGATTTGATAGTTTGTATGCAAGTAGAAATCCATGAATGTAATATTGTAAAATTTAGACTCCAATGCACATCAGATTGTCAAGCATCCTATTCACCTGAGAAATACATGCTTAAAAGTGTCAACATAAAGTTGGTGAGTTCATAGGTTTATGTAAGTATAAATGTTGGACAGCAAATGTTAAAGTGTGTATCACCATTGTAACACATACAATAGTCACAAAAATGTAATTACGACCGCACTAAGTTCATGACGCTGAGGCTCCGACATGTATGTATGCCAATTTTTTCAGGCACTGTAAATATGTATCCCAGTGAATACCAATCAATTTCAGACAATCAAAGTAAGTGTTCAAGTGAATGTAGTTTAATGTTCCGACATGGTATACGTTCGTTTGTTTGGCTCTCCGAACTAGTGAGCGCTACTCACCAAGACGAGGATGTCAATCCCTAATAGATATATTTTATAACACTCGCGCTTACCCACCGTAATTAACAGCTCATGCTACTTAGGCAATACATAAAAGTTTTAAGTAATTGTATCTATGTAAAAGCAAAAAATATATTCGTAAACGTTTAAAGTTCTTGTGTCCATAAGTAAAGCGAGTATGTAAACGAGTTTGTAAACGAGCAAGTAAACAAGTTTGTAAATGAGTAAGTAAACAAGTTTGTAAACGAGAAAATAAACAAGTTTATAAATGCGTATGAAAACGTGTATGTAAACGAGTTTATAAATGAGCATGTATTCTCCCCCGAGATTTGTAAAGTAATTGTAAAACAAGTGAAAGCGGGCCATGAAACTCACCTCAAATGAAGGTATCGAATGTAGTAAAAATCAACAAAGAATGACGTCACAAATAGCCGAAATGCAACGTAATTAATTATAGGTCGTATAACTATAGTGTATTTAAAATAAATACAACAATATAAATTATAAAGTTATATCACCACCTGATAGTTTTGTTTAGTTTATAAGTGTAGAAACACTGTTTAAGTTGCGTTTGTTATTTATTGTCCAAGTATATGTATTCGTAAAAATATTTTCTTCATCCGATAATTGATTATTGTTAATAATGCTTGATTTAATATTTTTATTATATATATAATGACATTATATAAATAGTTTAATTATTTTATAAAATAATATTTATAAAGTTAAAAACATATATAAATATTATATAAGTAATACTACATTATTTCTTAAGCTTTTTATAGTCCAAACAAACCCGAAAACACTCGAAAATACTATTTTAAATTCCTAACAGCTCACATATTTTTTATATAAATGTATAGAAAATTGTATATAAAAGTTATATAGTTTTCATGATGTCTAGCTCAAAATTTATACATTTCTAGGTTCCGAAACTTGTTATGTTATAGTAAAATATCATTCCGAACAAGTTTGTAGTTTTATACTTAAGCCGAATCAGACCCGAAAGCCCTCAAAAACACCGTTTATAAACTTCACAGCTTTTCGCAGTTTTTCATAGCTTTTGAAAAGATGTCAACTTTTAATAAGTTACCGAAATCTTTAAAAATTCATAACCTCTTCGTTTTGCGTCCGTTTTTTGAGTTCCTTATATATCCGGAATCGTCTTGAGACGTAGTAACACATTTTTAAGTTTATAAAGTGTCTAGAAATTCATGCAAAACCAGAATATACAAACTGTTTTATTTAAATAAATAAAGTTATCAGTATCTTGTAAAATCTATATCTTTATCGTTTTAACTCCGTTTTTCAAGTTCCTTATATATTCAGAATCATCTTAAGACGTACTATCATAATATCAAGTTTATAAATTGCATAGAAATTTGTGTCAAAATAGTTTACAAATTCTGTCCGAATTAATTATGTATAACTTTTGATTTTTGAATCTTTACCATGTTTTAGTTATTACAAGTCCTCTAAATTAACCAATACAACATCATTTGTATAATTAAAGTTCTCTATTTTATGTCCTTCTATTTTACTTCTAATATGTTCAATAACATGTTTAGAACAATTATTTATTTATACAACTATATAAATAAGTTTGTAACAATTAATTCAATAATTAATTATATAAATTAACCAACACTTGCATTTTAACATATTTTAAACACATTTCCATCATGTTTATACATTTACTTGATTTTTTATAAACATTGGTTTATTTGTAAACTTTATACAATAATAACTAGATGGTGATTTAACAAGATAATAAATATGTACGTATGAAAATAATAAAAATGAAAGTATGAGATGTGATGTTAAACCTTGAGTGTATGTGAATAAAGAATGAACACAATCAAACCCTAACTTCAACTAAAAATCCTTTAGAAAACCCTAACTATTTTCTTGAAAACCCTAATCTTGCTTCTTGAAAACCTCTTGTTTATGCTTGAACCTTTACTTGCAAATCACTTAGAACATATTAGATTATACCCTTGATTAACCTTATATGCTTGTAATATTGTAAAAATAGAAACTATGAATGATTTTGGGAGCTCACTTCTAGCCGTGGGTTTTGGAGACTACAAAGGAAGTTTACTTGAAATTTTCTTGGTGAAATATGATATAAGAGATGTGTTTGATTATAAAGGGAAAGGTGGTAAGGCTTATATAATAAACTAAGCACTAGTATGACAATGTAGGGCATGATGGAAAGTGATATATCAAGCATGCACATGGTTGCTTGTGGTTTGCCGTGTGGTAGTGCAAGAAAGAGACAAGAGAGTGGCCAACTTACAAAGGATAAAGGTTATGTGAAGATCTAATGGTTCTTGATTAATATAAACTAAGCAAGTGAGTGGATGCTTTTGATTTAATTCTTGTATGTATATATGAAGGTGGATGGCTAGAAGGCTTCTAAAAGGAAGATTTATACAAAGTTTTGTGTATTGGGTATAAGTGTGGGTATTTGTTGAAGTATAGATAGATTTAAAGGTTTACATGCATGCAAAAATGCAATTTATCAATACCTTAGCGATTTAAGTGTGGGTATTTATTGGCAAGATGGCGGAATGACAAGACGGAAGCTAACAATACCTTGGCGATTTCTGGCCGCCTAAACAATTCAATCCGCTCAATCTAATTCTGCCTATTCCAAACGTTTTTCTCTTTAATCTTTGATTACTAGATCTAAACGTTGTTGAAGGATCTGATTGGTTTGTTTTAAGGGTCGG
Source organism: Tanacetum coccineum (assembly GCA_026074375.1). Classification (NCBI taxonomy): domain Eukaryota; kingdom Viridiplantae; phylum Streptophyta; class Magnoliopsida; order Asterales; family Asteraceae; genus Tanacetum; species Tanacetum coccineum. The sequence continues at coordinate 16,032 of BQNB010021258.1, read as the reverse complement.
TTATTAGTGTTATATTTGGTTTAATCGCTATAAAACCTAGCTACATACGTTTTAACCCTACATTTTTCTAGGGTTTCAACGGGGGCTACTTATACGATCACTCTTTTAGGGTTTCGTCTTATTTGCTGCTGGGATTGTGGTGTTTTTTCACATTACTATTTTTTGGTTTGATTTATGGTTGGTTATTCTCCTTATCTGTCACGATTAAACAAAACCCTTAAAAGGTTTTGGTTCATTATTTACAGCATGAAACAAACCCTAGTATTATGGTTTTTTAGGTCGTTTTCTGGTAAGTATTTTTTCTGGCTATTAAACGTGAGTTTCGAGAGATGGAAGATGCTTTTTTATTAGGAAAAGAAGCATCCAAGAAGGCTGGGTTGGCTGCAAAGGTTAACAACATTGAAGGCAAGCCTCTTTGAAAGGATAGGAAACCTTTAAAGTCCATTCTCAAACGTGGGAATGTAAACCCTAATCAGGTTATGCCTGATGCGGGATCTTGTTTGAATCATAAAGGTGTAGTGCTGGATACCAATAGGGTTAAAGCTGTTGGTACTTCGTTCGTGCAACAATATGATCACGTGGATACTAGTGTGACAAGGGAAGTAATGAGTACAGACCTGAATGCTATTGATACTATGATGCGTGCTCAAAATACACCTATATCTGTAACTGTACCAGCTCCTGCTGATTATGATACATAAAAACATTGCCCTATTGAAAAGTTGGGGTCGATGTTGGATACTAAACGTGGGGATGCTGTTTTCACTCAGAATACGCCTAAAAAGGTACAGGTTTCAGTACTTACTAATGATGAGAAAGTTTTATGGGCTAACGTCGCTATACCTATGCATGTGGTTGATGAAATCTATGAAAAGTTTGCTAATATGTTGTCTGGGTATGTCATTGGTGAGAGATTAGCTTTTCCTATTGTGGAAGCCTATGTGAAAAATGCTTGGGCTAAGTATGGTTTCGAACGCGCTATTGTCCGTAATGGTTTCTTTCTTTTCAAGTTCTCATTTCTTTCTTTTCAAGTTCTCGTCCCATGAGGGAATGGTAAAACTTATTGAAGGTAGACCTTGGTTTATTAAATCAATTCCTATATTTCTTAACTTTTGGACAGCTAATACCAAGTTGGAAAGAGAGAAGATTACAAGGGTACCTGTGTGGGTTAAGATACATAATGTATATGTCGTTGCGTTCTTAGAAACAGAATTAAGTTTGATTTCAACACAACTAGGTTGACATATTCGGTTAGATGCGTGTACTAGTGACATGTGTCTTAATCCATGGGGCCGTAATACCTATGCTAGGGTTCTTGTTGAGCTATCCTCGGAAAGTGCTGTTGTTGAATCAATTGTTGTTGCTATTCCTTTGCCTAAGGTAACGGTCACTACTTGGAAACGCTTGATGTTGAATATGAATGGTGGCCCCCTTGGTGCTTTAAATGTAAAATTTTTAATCACGATGATGATTTCTGTCCTTCAAAGGATAAGCATGATCGTTCTGGTTGGCTAGCTCGAGAAAGTGGTTCTAGTAAGGGCATAAACAAGGCTGCTTCATCTAAGTAAAAAGAGGGTTTTATGTTTTCTAAACCTTAGAAAAATCTCATTTATCAGACTGTGTCTAAACCGACCAACAATAAGGTGGATACATCTACAAAGAATGCAAATTCACTTTCTACAAAGGAGGTTGCTAATGGGGTTATTGAACAGCCGAATGTACCCCTTAAGGTATGTACGAATGATTCTGTTGGGTCTACTAATGAGCATGGTTATTTTAAGGATGACGTTGATATCGGTCAGCTGAGGAGTGCTTTTGGGAAGCTTATGGAGGAAAATAAGGTACTAGATGTTATTACTACTAATGAATCTGAAGGGGCTATTGAGACCTTGAGTTCGTTGCCTAAAAACTAAGGATATCTTTTTTTTGGGTAAAGGGTTTCCCCGGTAAAATGTATTACTCCAAAAAAGCGTTTAAGTACAATGGATGTAGGTGAAGTCCTAACATCACAGCCCGTTACATGAGCACAACCATGAACGCAATCACACGTGCAACAACCAAGAACCTAACACACGAGTGACATGCCACTCTTATGACTACCACAATAAGTTGAAAAAGTACAAGCAAACCAAAAATATATATAATGATGCCAGCGTTTCCAACAAAACAAAAATAAAGCACGCAAGCCCAGCTCACGTACAACTTCCAATAACATCTTAATTTGTCCGTCCTTCCAAACCAAAAATCTTCCAACAAATCTAGACGTACACCGAATCTAATTGTTACAAGGATCAGTGGGTACACATACCATACTGACCCTACATCCAATGACACCATTCGGCCACAAAATAACCATATAGCTTGTACACCATAAGTGTCACAAAGCCACACAGCACTAACCAACCCCATTGTTTCTTTTGCCTAAATGTACCAAAAAACTCAATCCAACCCCACATGTCTTTGCCTAATGGTACCATAAACAATACCCACCATTGTTATAAAATACATATCAGCATATTAATAGGTAAGACTCCATACACACACACTTGAAACATGCAAAAACATTTCCAAGCTGTGACAAAAAACGTGTTTGAAACACGTAACTTCCCAAGTAGTAAAAGCTCGTTTCCGTCTTTAAGATCATATTGTACAATAGACGTACTATAGGAGCTCAACCACACCTGAACCATCGACCCTAAATCCCACTTTTAAGGTAAACAACCACATGCCCAAGAATAGAGCATCCTGAGCATACCGAGCAAAACATGTAGATAGGAGAATAAGCATGTAACATCTTCTACTTGTCTCGACACAACCAACATCCATATTAGCAACAATCACAACACGTGACATGCTGCTTCCAAACACCCCATCGCAATAAGGATAATAATCATGATCATAGCATCATGATTACCGTCTTATGCCCTTCAATATTAGACCCGATGAGTATCAAAAATCACGGCAAACAAACCATCATAACTCTCCCAATAAACCCACGATCATCAAAAATAGAACACCCATGAATAACACATAATTCGTAGCTTCCAGTCCTATAGACCACCACACCAGTTCAAATATAACATGCAATAGTAAGTTAACCCGTACAAATAATGTGAAGTATAAATTCAAGACAACATATAGTAACAATGAAAAAACCACCAGGCAGCAGCCACCATTAAAACATGCAACAAACCAGAAAGATTTTTCAGGTAACAGTAGAAATCCTAAATAAAAAATAGGGTTTCCTTGATTTCGTCGCTGCCAAGGACGATTCCCAAGAATGAAACAATAACAACATATCGCCCAATCAAACAACAAGATCGATCATACTAGGTATAAGATATATCTTAATAAATGTGTTCGTGAAAAGCACCACAAACCCTAGTAATCCACTGGCAACCAAACCGCTCCCAGCGGGGAATCGACCAAACCCATAATCAAGATCCACATAGAATAAAATCAATAGATATTCAGGAGAAATTGTCACACATCATCCACAACAAACCCTATAATGATATACCAAAGAATCAAAACCCTAAACATTAGGGTTAAGGTAATCGTAATGGTGAAAAAGGACAGATCTATGGATGATTTCTATATATGTAGCCATTTATATCCATCCGCATGCCGCCTATAAGAACATACAACCTACTAAACATGATTGCATACCCATGAATCCATGTATCCTAGACGATGATTTAAACGGGGTAATCAATGGAATCCACAACGTGAATCCAAAGATACACCCATAAATAATCAGCATTGAGACATAAATTAATAGGTAGAGATACGCTTTAGAGGCTGTTTTTATGCCAGAAAAGAGTGGTATAGGCGGCGCCGGAAATCAGTCATGGATATCACCATTGATACTCCTAAGGAGATCTTGACTAGCACTAACAAAGTACCTGTGGAAGTAAAAGGAAACAACAAAGAAAGTTTGTTAGAACAATTTCTAGAGTCATGTGATGCTTTATCGAGTAAACAGAATTCTATGTCGGACTCGGATAAGTCTGAAGTTGAGGAATGTTAAATATTAGAAAAAGGCTCAGTCACCCCGCGTATTTTACTGTTTATTGTTGCTCATAGTTAAGTAGTTAATGTATAATGTTCGGTAATGGGCCGGGTATTAAACCCAACATGTTAGCCCTTCACCAAGGCCTTAGGCCGGCTTCATTGTAACTATATAAGCCTCTTCCATGCCATATAAGAGGTGGGTTAGTCATTTCATTAATACAAGTTCATTTTCTCACTCTAGAAAGTTCTCTCTCACTTTCTCTCTCTAGAACTTGGCTAATCCACTAGTCATTCGATTGTGTTATGATTTATAATATCCTACAATTGGTATCAGAGCACATGAGATGATTAGCTAGATTGTGTGTGCGTTTTCTTGGTTAGTTTAGATCAAAAGTTTGGTTTTTGAAGGTTTATAGTCTTGTTCTTGGTTTTGTTTGATCTTGACATTTGTGATGTTAAAGTTCATGTTTTTATAGTTGCTATTGCCTTCTAGTACCAAGTTGTGCAAAAGAAACCAGGCAAAAATATTTAAAAGGGTGATTTTTTGGTGTTTTTAGGTGAAAAACCAAGTTTTTCATTCCAGCGAGTTTTTTTTGGGTAAAAGGGACTAAACCCCGGTAAAATACATTACACCAAAAAAACATTGAAGTACAATGGATATAGGTGGAGTCCTATATCACAGACCGTTACATGGGAAACAAACATGCACATCAAGTGCAACGAACCAAGCAACCTACATTAGAATGACATGCCACTCTTATGAACTACCAAATGAAGAACACTCGTCTTCATACAAACATAAACTAGGAAAATACCAAAGAACATAAAACATTACAAGCATAGTCTTCCTAATTTAAACTTGCCTCAATGAGAGACTTAACCGCACCCATTAAACTTCCATTACTTCCACACATGATGATTAACCGGATACCATATTGATTGTCAAATCAGTACGTGCTTAATAATGAGCTTCAGATCCGTCAAGAAACCAAAAACCATCAAAAAAGATGGAAACTTTCATTCCATCGAGTTAGATCACTGTTCGCAGTTCTTCGTAGCGAGTTGGATCTAGCGACTTATAGGTAGCGAGTTGGATACTAGCGAGTTACGCATAGCGAGTTATAGGTTTTTGAAGATCTTTTTCTAGCGACTTGTGAACATGAACTATGTAAAGTTAATTTCTGGCCAGCGAGTTAAGCATAGTGAGTTACAGATTTTTGAAGATCTTTTTCTAGCGACTTGTGAACAGGAACTATGTCAATTTAATTTCTGGCCAGCGATTTGTCTACTCTCTTCCAGCGAGTTAAGCATAGCGAGTTACGAGTTTTTGAAGATCTTTTTCTAACGACTTGTGAACAGGAACTCTGTTAATTTACTTTCTTGCCAGCTAGTTGTCTACTCTCTTCCAGCGAGTTACAACCAGAGAGTTGTTGACTTTTTGGATTTTTAAACTAAATTCTTCAACCTGTAATCCTAACAACCTTTTACAACAATTCACCATTTCACACAATCAATCACCACTTTTAACATACAATCACTAATCATTGTTCGATCAACTTAATCATTTTACAATCTTTTATGATGGCTAATCTTTC